>JAUZNK010050077.1:0-16042 GCA_035046665.1 Euphysa ruthae
TATATATATATACATATATAAATTGACCCTATTGCTGCGTAGGTATTTAATGGATGACCGCTTTTGAAAAATTTTTCTAGGAAAAACATTGTCGTAGAAAATTGCTTTATTGGAGCATAAAGTTTGACTATTTACAGTACATAATATGATGTATGTTTATATTATTTAGTCTCCTTTTATCTTTATGTGTAAAGAAACCGTTTGTTTCAAGCGATCTATCGGTTTGTTACAAGCGATCTATCGGTTTCTTATAAGTTTTTTTGATGTTGAAATTGTTGGTATTAAGCAAGAGCATTTTTTGCCGACTCTATGGGTCTACAATATTGAAAAGGGATTAAATATTCGTAAACAACATTGGTTAAAAATGTTCATTCTTATGGCTAGAGAAATTAAAGCCTGTCCAGGACCATGTGAAAAAAGCTGTGCATGTGAAAAATTAATTTAAAAGTTAAAATTGCGATACATGTTCCACGTGTGATAAAATATTTGATATAAAATGCTGTTTAGACATCATCAAAAATGGATCGGAAAAGCTTTACTGTAACCTATGCTATCTGAGTATAGACAAACCAGAAAAAATCCAACCTTACGTAAACATCTACAGTGACTTAAAGAAATTTGTCTCAAAAAGAGGTTGTAAAATTTTCCATCAGAGCTTAATTGGTTTGTTGGGAAAAATAGGTTTAGTAAAATTATTATTAAACGAAACAAGAAAAAAACATATACATCTTCGCTATTACAAAAACGTATCTTGATTCAACTTTTCAGACAAGTGACGTTGAAATCGAGGGTATGAATTTATCAGAAAAGACTTCACAACTGGTATTCTGATCTAACATTACACAGAAGAGAAGACCTCGAATCATCTGAAATTGAACTTATGTGGTTTTAGCTATTCGTGAAAAATTCAAAAAAAAATCCTATTTTCTTAAATCTTTTAACGTTTATGCGATATTATAATATTAATAAATACTGAGAACAAAGAAATGTTAATTTTAGATGATTTAAATTGTGATTATCTAGAAAAAGCTATTATTAAAGAAATTAAGATCATTCTTAAACGTAATGGTTTTACACTAACTATAATAAAGCCTACACGAATTACAAAAAGAACAGCATCATGGATATTATTGCTACTAACTACAAACATTACAGAAGTGACAACGATTTTATCTGTAATTTATTAAGTGATTATGAATTTATTGGTATAATTAGAAACATAAATTTCGGTAAGTACAAACAAACCCCATAACGTGACTTTGCAACATACAAAAAAAAACGCACCGAAGCGATCTGGAATACAAGAATTGGAACGAAGTTTTAAACGTAAGTTGATACCAACAAAACATGGGATCTTTTTAAAAGTGAACTAACAAATATTATCAATAATCATCTTCCTATTGTAGAAAAAGCTGTCAGAGGAAGAGACTGCCCATGGCTTAATAATGATATACGAAAAAAGATGAAAGCGAGGAATAAATTACTAAAAATAGACCGAAAATCGGAAAGCGATTGTGATTGGCATGCATACGCAATTCGAGAAATTCTGTTACAAGAGCGATCCGATACAACAAACATATTCATAACAGGAATTTACTTCGAGATAGCATCGCAGAACCGAAGTCTTTTTGGAAAAGTATCAAACGTTGTTACAGAACAAATGCAAAAACCTCGTATCATAATACTTTCAATAGTGACAAAACACTTACAACTGATAAACTACTGATTGCAAATATTTTTTGTTCATTTTTTACAAACGTTTCAAAAACTATATTAAAGTGTATCCCTTCTTTTATCAATCCTACCTGGCATTATCATGTTTAACATCAGTTTAAACGAATGAACAAAAGTAAATTTCGATTTATCTTCCATCGCGTTACAGAACGTGATCTAAAGGAAGCAGTATTGAAATTTAAAAACTCAAAATCTTCAGGATACAACAATCTTCTTGTATCATTAATCAAGGATGGCATGGATCAAGTTACACTGCACCCATTTTAACATCTTTAATAAATAAGTGTGTTAGCAATTAGGTTTTCCATCTTCTGTAAAAATAGCCAACATAATACAAATTCATAAATTGGATATAAAATCATTCATGAATAATTATAGAAAGATATCTGCCCTGCCTATATAATCAAAGCTTTTTGAATGATTATTTCACAAACAACTTAGTGACTACCTTCTATCTATTATCGAAAAACCAATACGGCTTTCGAACAAACCGCTCAACTCAACAGGCAGTAACGATTCTAACTGATCAAATTGCTTATAGTATGGACAAGCGTAGTTATGCCGGCGAAGTGTTTTTAGACTTGTAAAAAGCTTTTGCTACGGTAGATCAAGGTCCAATTCTAACAAAATTAAATTCATATGGAATCCCTTTAATAGAAAAATTTGGTTTACCAGCTATATTTTCAATCAGTATGTGCACTATAACTCGACATCTTAAGAACTAAATACAGTAGTTTGAGGAG
The DNA here is from genome assembly GCA_035046665.1 of Euphysa ruthae. Classification (NCBI taxonomy): domain Eukaryota; kingdom Metazoa; phylum Cnidaria; class Hydrozoa; order Anthoathecata; family Corymorphidae; genus Euphysa; species Euphysa ruthae. The sequence goes on from JAUZNK010050077.1 coordinate 2,478, forward strand.
TCCTTCAAGGCTCCTTACTTGGACCTTTGTTGTTTTTGATTTTCATTAACGACCTTTATCTTAATTTACAAAACAGTAGAATAATTTTATATGTTAATGATATTTGAAAAAAAAGCTTCCGCTTCATGGGTGCAGTCTTGTACACATCCAACACAGACTTTAAAATCATCGAAAAACATCTCACTCGCGATATCAAGAGTATTTCAGAATGGTTCCTAAATAACAACCTGGTATTAAGCTGGAAAAACGGAATACACAATATTTGGAAAGCAACAAAAATTATCAAAAATGGATAGTTTTAAATTATCTATCAATAGTACTGCAATGAACTACACAGATAATTTTAAATACCTTGGTGTCATTTTCGATAAAACACTAAGCTATAAACTAAACATGGGACGTTTGTACAAATGAGTTGCATTCAGGGTAAAGTTGCTTAAGCGAATATGAAACGACCTAACGCCTCATGCAGCTAAACAAGTTTACAAGATGATGATAATGCTTTTGAAGTATTTTATAGTAGTAATACATATCTGGGAAGATCATCAACTAAGCTATAATCTCTACAAGATCGAGCAGAAAAAATCGTCTTTAGAAAGAATAGTAAATGTCAATTCAATAGCATCAGAAACAAAATGTTGAGAATAATTCCATTAGAAGTTTTTAAATGTATAACAGATTAAACCCATCCACCTTTATTGATTACTTTACCCTGACCAACCACAACAATGGTGCAAGAGGTAATAGGAATTCATTAAACTAGCTAGCGCAAAAATGGACCCAGATCGAAAATCCTTTAAATTTCAAACAGCTTTAAACTGCAAAAAACTATCCTTGGAAATAAGAACTGAAAAATCTCTTGTACTCTTCAAAATACAACCCCTTTTTCTACAAATAGGCATTTTTTATAATAGCTTTACTTTTGCTAATATTATTTATATTAGATTTTATGAACAGGTCCTTGAAGAATAGCAGTTTTTATTTTAACTGAAACGAGTCAACCTGTATAAATTTGGTTTTAATAATAAAAAAAGAAAAATCATAAACTAAATTTTTCGAAAGCATCACGTGAAAGTTTATTACATCTTTTTTTCGCTAAATTAGATTCGAGTCCTGATAATTGTTACTCAATGAAGGAAGTTAATAAACAATGTGTTCATCCTCAATTGCTTGATAATTGATCGAGCCATAGTTAAAGCATAGGTTATATAGTAAATAAATCATATGTCTGAATTCGTTATAGTTTCTCCACCAGTACACTTGTTTAAATAACCTCGTTTGTTCAGGCGTTTACGCTTGATTATTTGAACAGCTTATACTCATAAAGTGAAGTATAAGTGATTTGTTTTTTAAGGGTGAGAGTATCAATAACAAGTGTTGAGGACCACTTTTTAATAATCGACCCACTTTGAAATACCTGAATCATTTTGTGATAAAAACGGCCCACATTGTAATAAAGAAGTTGATCCACTTTGTAAAAACTTTTTGAACCACTTTGTAAAAAAAAATTTTTTCCAAAGTACTTAATTTTCAAGGAACTTTAGCAAGATGGTGAGAAAAATATAGTAAAAGCAAAAGAGCAAAACTATCTTTTTTGCTAAATTTGTCCCATAAACTAAAAGTACATTGATTGAAACCAAAATTAGCAAGAGATGTTATCTAAAAAATCTAAGACTATCTTTAAAAAGTGCATCCCGGGCAGGAATTTAAACTTGTTCATTTTTCTTTCAATTACTCTTATATTAGTAAGTAAGTAAGAATTTATATATAACGTGGTGGCCAACAAATAGCCTTAACCTATATTTCCAGAAGGGCCCATGGCTTTGGTCCTGATGTTCTTAGAGCTTCCATTTTAGCTTCCAGTAAAGAAAATCATTAGTCTCTTAAAGGGACCGTAACTGCACCTCCGTGACAGAGATCAAAGACTTAAGCGCTCGGCCAGACAGCCATAACTAAAGGGTTAAAGGCAATAAGAATATAGAAATACTGTTAAAAATACTTGTTGTAATGTGTATGTTTACGTTGCAAATAAAAAAAAAACCTTAAGTACATTAGAATTGATTTAGGAAGTATTTACTTTACATATCTTGTAGCCGGCAATAACGAAATTTTTCTATATTGATTGAGTAGAACTTGCAAAGAAAGAGAAACAATCGCATAAAACGTAAGTGTTAAAGTAAGTGTCGACTTTAAAAAGTTAAATAGTAATCAGATTTATTCAGTCATTCTCTACGGGAAGGTCAGGAAATATCGGAAATCAAAGCTTCCTCCGTAGAGCATACATAGAAAGATACAAGAACTTAAAATATAAATTGCAATCACAAGAACAGCAGAACGATTCAGATAAAACTTAACATTTCACCCTTGTTAAACTCTAGACAAAAGAAATCATGATTAAAAATCATTGTGCATTGCTCATGTTTAAAAATATAGATTATCACGAAGGCTAATTCTTCTTGCAATTTTCTTTTTTGTAGTGTTAAATTGTATTTCGGAAAATTGGAGTTGAAATATTTAGGAAATCTATTGTTTAAACCTGAACTGATGATTTTCTTGTTTCTAACATGTATTAAAGAATGACAAAAGAAATAAAAATGTCTGTATAAATAAACCTTTCACTTAGATTTCCAATAAATTGTTTTCAGTTCAATCGCCAAGACAGAAAATGAACCCGCGTTTCATATAATCCGCTTGGATACTTACTGTAACAACTGATCCGGTTTTAGATCTTGGTAATATTTTACGGTTGGCATATACACACTTGGTAAAAATTTCCTTCATCGATCTGACTCAATCATCAGTTTTCAAAACATGCATACTTTCCGCAAAGACTTATAAGTTATGATGACTACGGAGACCGTAGTGAAAAGGTATGTGGTTCGAGCCCATTTGATGACTGCGCTTACGGTGAAACCACCATCTAATTTCGGGCAACACACTATAGCAGGATTTAGATGGTGTATGTCTGTCCTCGTCCTATGACCCAAATTCGTAATATATGTATCTATAAAAAAAAAAAAAGTTATAATGATATGCAAAAGCAAATAATATGAACAAAATGTTATTGAAATTAAGAGAATATTGACCAGATGCCCGTAGTGTAAGTTAATCACCGTATGTACCATCAATTGCTATATTTGTAGATATTGCCTGAAAGGCATTGCAGCAAAGAGTTCTAGTGTAAATCCCTCATTGTCAAATGAATGGTTTTTCAAATAAACGACGAATTTCATTTTGTAAAGTTTCAGGTGACCTTTGAATACCAAGTTGCCACAAAATGTTGCAAATTACCATATAAAACACGATTTTATTTCTTAACACACAATGTTCAAATTTCTCTTCTTTTCACAAGTGTTTCACAGATCTTTTAAATTATTTGCTGTTATCAGACTGTAATATCTCTCGAGTTCCATTTAGTTCATATATTTTCTTTAACTTACTTTTCTCTACGAATTCGTGTTTACTTCCTATATATAGTACCTAACCAATGAAACCGGGAAAGCACATCCAAAAAAGAAAGAATGTAACGGTAAAATTTCCCCTCGTAATAAACTTTCTGTCTTTCCTTATCAACTAAATCAACAAGATGAATCTCTTGGACCTAAATTTTTAACCCTTTTTAGATAAGTGAGTCAAAAATACATTTTTTCATAAGCAAAGTCTTTTAGAAACAAGTAGCTTATAAATAGAATTGAAAATTAAAATGAAAAACAAAAATAGAAACATACAGTTGCATGGAAAAACCTTCTTTTTTTTTTTGGCTTGCAAAACTAAGGCACGCATACCACCCCTAGAAAGAAACAATGGACGAAGCCCTGTCGGCTACAATTAGTGGTTAAGAGCAAAAGACAACAAGCAAGAGACGAGTTATTGTATTTAAGTTGAATGTACCTTAAGTATTATAATATTACCTTAATTGAATTAAATTTTGCCCGGATTAATTTTCGCAGATTTCACGAAATTTGAAGTTAAATCCGAAGGAAATCTAATCTACTTAAGGCAAAACTACCATATTAAAACTGATGTAGCTTAAGTAGTTACGATACTTTTATACTCGTATTTTCTTACTGGTGTTATAGAAATGTGAGAAACACTTTTTATTTGTGTATGTAAATTCCTTATACAAGATTTCAATAGAAATTCAATGATTAAGCAACTGTTAAGCAGCATTGAATACTTGATAATTTAACTTGAGGTTAGGTGCATATAAAAAAAATTTAGTATGATACGTTTCAAAAACAATGTGGATATGTGAATGTGGCTGAAAATTATGTAATTTTACCCTCCAGGCAAGATTACAATTACTAAGCTGCCTTGTAAACCTTGCGTCAGACGTCAGACCCAGCTTGAATTTTTTTGCAGCCGTCGGATTTATTTTGGGTCAATGTATTTGTTACAACTTTCTCAACGTCTTCCTTTTTAACTAAACTTTTTTATCCAAACAACAAGTTATCGTTCCCATCTAAAGGGAAAAATGAAGTTCATATTGACATGTGTATGTATACGTATTTCGGTATTTTAAAATATAAAAAAACCGTTTAGATAAAAAATGTTTAAAATTAGCCAAAAAAAATCGAAAAATAGATTGATTTAGAAATTAGAATATTCTAACTTAATTCAAGACCCTTCAATTAGCTACTGTTACAGTTTACACTGTTTTTGTAGCACTTAATTATTTTATTATGAAGTGGTTCAAAAAGTTGTTACAAAGTGTGTCAGCTCTTTTTATTACAAAGTGGGCCGTTTTGATTACAAAGTGCGTCAGGTATTATAAAATTGAGCGTTTTTTATTACAAAGTGGGTCAGGTAATACAAAGTGGGTCGATTGTTAAAAAGTGCTTATTAGCAGCAAAGACGCTGTTTGAAAATTTGTTAACCGTAATTTTACTCTAATCAGTCCTTGTAAACAATATGTAACGGGAGTAGTGAAAATTAAACTAGAAAGCTTCCTAATTCATAACTCACAGCGTCAGTTCTTAAAGACCAATTGATTATTCAAATCATTTAAAATTTGAATGAAATTTAAGATTAAACTGCATTTAATTAGTAAATTAAAGACAAACAAATTATTGGTATATTTTTTTCTAGTTTATACGAAAAAGATTAAAATATGGAAATGCATCGAATGGAATGTGTTTGATTTTTTTGTTTAACATTTAAATAAAATTCTCTGTGGACAGTATTTAAATTAATTTTGATTTGGTTTTGCTTTTAGTAACAATCTATCGTCTCGATTGTATTATTCTCTACTGTTCAACTATTATTGATAAAGAAATGGGGAGGCTAGACAAAATATGAAAAAACAGACGCAAGTTTAGGTACACATTTCTTCTCAGCTTTCGGCTCAAAAACCGGCACGATTTTTCTGCGGAATCAGCAAAAAAAAAACTATACTGCCAAATGAGCTCCAGTTGCTTTTGCAAAAAGATTAGCTACTTAAATAAAATAAGCATAAGTAATCCCATTTCTTCAGTATAAGTAAAAGCTTTTCAATATTTTTTTCTTGCTGGTGTTATTTGGAGCTTTAGTATGTAAATTTAGTATGTAAATTTGTGACTATGAAGGAGTAATGCGATTTCTCCAACATATGAATTTTCTTTCCCAGCAGCGAATTCCGAAATTTTTTTATCATTGGGTATGATAACCTTTAAAATATCTTGAAAACTCCATGATTTGCTCAAACAAAGAAATCAGTTCGTTTCAAGTCAAAAAATCTTTTTGAAAAACCATATCAAAATCTCAGATAAGAAATTTCGATCCACTACTTTATTTATAAGTATTTAATCTAATCTTATAAATGTTGGAATAAAGATTTTTTCATACTATGATGCTGAATTGTTGCTCAGAACATGGTTTTTTAAGTGGCCAACTCAGGCCAGGTCCTAGCACTCGAAGTCGCTTAAGGCGATATTTTTGATAAAGTTTTATCTTCTTCTTAGGGGTCATTATAGGTATAAACCATTAATAAATTTTTCGAACTAAGGTTTTATACTCAAACGCATATACTTGTTTTTGTTAGGTTACTTTATAAACTGTTGACTGAAGGTTTGTTACCAATGTAAGCTGTTTACAAATAGTACAAGTTACAATTCAATAGTTTTTTTTAGGTATCTTTGCAAACAAATGAATAAAAAAAATTTTAAGTTTGACTACAGGATTGTAGCACAGAAACGCAATCTAAAATAAACAATCTATATGATCACAGTTGCTTTAAAAATAACCGTTTAGAGCAACCGAGAATTCACAAAAAGAATCAGCTATACCGTTTAATTCCGTCACATGCTTTATTTCCTGTTATATAATGTAAAAATGCTACATGGAAATTCATGAACGTTGTTGAAGATTGATTTATTTTTAATGTCACGTGGCAGAATACAACAATAAGTATATAAAGTTTCATATAAAAAAGAATTCATGAATAAATGATTAACCTTGAGGCATAAATAGAAATTTAGACTTGGTTTCGATTTGCGTAATACCTTTTCATAGCATGAGAATTTCAATCTGATATTGTTTAAGTGCGTATAATGAATATACATTTTTAGTTTTCTTTGCTTGTTTCTTCAATTAATTATTCAAGACATATTCATTTTCATTGGTTGATAGTAACATTTGAATTCCGATTGTCCATTTACCATTTATGTCCACCATCATTAAATAAGTGTATCTATTGAAAATACAACAATCAATGAATCCATCATTGTATTATAAGGTTTGAGAATTTCCAAACGAAAACAGGCTTTTATGTAAAAGTAGATCATGAAAAAGTAGATCATTAAAAATAAAAAGGACAAAAAATTAATTTCAAGGTAAGAAGATTTGCAATAAAGCTTGTTTTTTCAATTAAATCATAAAACAGAATTTTCACATAAGTTTTCATAAAGTCTATAATTTTAATTAAACTCGAACTTTTAATTAAGTTTGAAAGGTTGTCTAACGTGTAAATTCTAATTTAGTGCGCACCCTAATTTAGCACGCACTTTCGAAAATATTTTCATGGTTCTAATTATTTAGCGTGCACTGAATTTTTAAAATAATAAAGTATATTCTAATTTAGCGGGCATGGATTTTCCAGGAGCACCTTTTTTCCGCAGACTTTTTTTCGCACCTGCTGACATGAATAGATAAATCTCATGAATTAAAGTTAATGAAAAAAAAATGAAGAAACTGCATGGCACCTTAAATTTCAAATTAGCATATTTTTTCTACCAGTCATAAAATATTGGCTCTAAAAATCTCCATAACACGTTTATCTCCACACGTAAACATATATAATACACGAATCTGGAGACACCTTGAAGTAGGTCCCAGCAATATTGTCTTTTGTCAATCGCTGTTCCAGTCACTCCTCCTCCGTGTCTCAAAAAATAGAAGAGAAGTTGTGACACGAACCGAGAAATGTGTCCTAACCACAGCCAATTTTTCAGTAATTCACTTTGTTGCAAGAAACCATGTTATTTGACCCTAATACTAACTGGACTTTCTTTTTATATATACTTTTAATAAGAATTTTGAGATTTTTTCGATTCTTTCCTGGATATAAATTTTTAGAAAACTTTTGTATTAGCGCGTTTAAGTGTTAAGAACACGCTGAGGCTGAAACGCTACTGTGAATACTAAAAAAAAATGTAAGAATTTTAACCCGAAAATTCAGAATGTTTAAGGTAACTTTGCAGCACAGTTTCCAAAAAATTAAATATATATGTATATCTTTTCTTAATTCAGTTTAACACATCGGCAAATATGGCTTTTGGATATCAATCGGTTAAGACTTTAAAATGGTTTCTTTCTTTAAATTTATTTGAGGCTATTTTATAATAGGGTTCTCCACAAAATTACCATGTATGCCTTTATAGCCAAACTTTTAAATGTTAAAAAAAAATTATTTTTTCTATAATTCTATAATTTTAGGATTTCATCAGAGGTGCCATAAACCAAAAATCAACTCACACGTTTTATCGCCAGAGATTCCATGGGAGTGTGACTTCTGTGAAAGAAAAGAAAAAAACCCATTCATCCAGGCTAATCCATTTTCAGAATTGAATAGTAAAATAGAAACCACTAAAATGATTGAAGCTAAGTCATTATCAGATATGAAAAATGTGAATGTAAATTTACACAACGAGGAAGGTCACTTACTAGATATTAAAAATGAATCAGACTTGATCAAATGGAAGAATATTTCACCTGAGAAGCAACTGGTAAGTTGACGATGTACTTTAAGGTGTTTTAAGAGAGATGATGGCATAGTGTAAATCCATGAAGTCCTGAGAGCTAATTACCAATTTTTAAAGAATTACTTATTAGAGAGGGCGTTAAAAAATGTTGCGATTTTTTGAGGTTTTACCAAATTTAGACAATTAATATTATAAACCTTTATGGTTGGAATTAAAGCTTTATGAAAAATACTTTTAAAATATATTTCTGGAAAAGTTTACCCATTTAAAAAGAGAAGAAAAAAACTGACTATTTGAAAAGAGAATCGGTCTAGACTACAGTAATATCTCATGATAATCTACCAGTTCTTACGTTATTTTGGGATTTAAAACCTAAGACTTAAGAAACTTAAACTTAAGAAACATGTCAGGTGTGTCCTCTGACTTATCACTTTTATTATCTATTCAAATATCAACAAATAATTTTGGATTTACATAATAAAGATGCTATACTGGTTTGTTTCTTTTTTCATTTTTATGTGAAGGTAATAATTAGAGAAGAAGTTTATTCAATCAACACTTGAAGTAACTAATTAGGAGGGGGTATTTAATAATAGCGTGAAACGAAACTCATGGTCAAGTATCCTCATAATTTTTTTTTCAATCTAATTGAGCTGTTCAAACGATTATAAATTTCATATTAATTTACGAAGTTCGATTCAAATAATTACCAAGTTGTCTTTGTTTTCTTATGTTAACAGCTGAAACAAATATTTATATAAAAGCTATATATTAAAAATGGAATACGTCATTTAATATTATAAAAAATAACGAATAAAAGCGAAACGTTGTAAGTGTTTGCACTAAATTCTTTGATATCATAGGTTGAAATAAAGCAAGAGAATACAGATGAGCATGATGAACAAAAGGAAAATGAAGAAGAGAGAAAATATCACTCATCTTTAACAAGGGTTGTTGATGAAAATTGTATTAGCAAAAGTAAGAGTCTACCAGAAACAGAGCCAAGAGGATTTCATCCAGAGATTGAAGAGAGTGATGCACTTGTAATTGACACGAAAATCATTACTCCTTTGGCAACAGAGAGTATCAAAAAAACTGTTGTAAGTGACAGATCACATAGAGATAGTGCCATATCAGCAACACAAAGTAGTATATTGACGATAGGGAGTAGTAAATCAGCGACACATGTTAGTAAAACAACGCTAGAAGATAGCCCACTTCTTCATAACCAACTTACTAATATTACATCTCCTGTAGAAAATAGAACTTCAGCATTCAAAGACGTGAAAAAAAACAAACGTGTTTCAAAGTTAGACGAGATATTTAAAGATCGCATGTCGATGCATTGCAGCCATCATGACATGGTTAACAATAATTCATCGTTTGACTTCCTTTATTCAAAAGAACGTAAGGAACATTGCAAACATTCTGATCTGTTGTCTCAACAACAAATGAAAGCACCGGTTTCAATCAGCAAAATTACAAGTGATGTGCAGCAATTTTCTCCCCTGACCGCTCAAGTTCAACCGTTTGTATCTAGATCCCAAGCCACGCCTAATTTAACTTCTCAAATGCAAAAGAATGAAAGTTATTACGAAGACGATAACAAATTATATAAACAGGAATGTATTGAAAAACCACCAAAACCCAATTGGTTGATTCAACAACTGAGAAAATCAACTTTCAATGAAAACAACACTCGACCTTCACTTTCACGATGTAGACCTGACACCCAGTATGATAATGCCATCAAACCTGCTTCTATCAGATATGATATGTTACAAAACGAAAAAAGAAACAAAAACGAAGAAAATATAAAGATCCTGTCAGTGGAATCTTTAAATCAAAATCAAATAGAAACAATTTCTAAGTCAATTGAGCCAAAAAGTCGTATTTTAAGTCCACTGTCTAAAAACGTATATGAAAAGGAAAACGTAGAGATTGGTCAGGAAAATTCAATTTTTAAACCTAAAATAATTATATCAAACATTGAACAAGCAAACGTAAAAAGCGAAGCTTCGCAAATAAACAATTTACAACAAGACTTCTCTGAAAACAAAAACAAATACATTAAACCTGACGAGTTCGATTTCAAATTAAACCAGGAGAAATATAGTGAAATGCATCGTGGTAAAAGTAGTATAACTCCTCTTGTTATGCCTAAATACGAAGGTTTGAGTCGAAATAATGGCGTGCTTTTGCACAAAAAGCGCTCAGTATCAGTTTCTCCGCGACTGTTTAAAAGACATGGTAGTATGCCAGATATAAGACATGCCAGCAGCGATCATTTTCATAATAAACCCGTTGCTGATCAAAAAACTTCTCCGAAGCAACCGATGGTCATTATTTCAGAATCAAGCAACTTACTATCTAATCCTCAGTTATTAAATCAATCTGTGTCTAATGTTTTGAATAGATCACCATCGTTATCAGCATCGGACAACCGAGAGAAATCTCCCACCAAAGCACAAAATATTCAACTCGAAGAGAGATTAGCGATGTATGAAAGAGAGATAGCAAATCTTAAGAAACAGCAGCAGATGTTGTTAACGCCACAAAACAATGGCATGATACAACAGCAGCAGAATGTGATGGGCAAGAGCAACTCGATAATCGAAATGGAAAACCAACTTAGTCTGGCCGAAACGGTTGGAGTTAAGGAATTAATCAGCCTTCATAAGAACGCACAAATGCTTAACCCGATGATATATCCGTCTGCTGTTCAAATGGAAAATATGGTTATACCATCAAATGGATTTAGTCCACAAATGGCATTCCCAAACAATGTAGTTATGAACAATTCAGTCGGCTTAAGCAACCAAGTATCACCAAATTTTATGAGAAACAATCAAATACTTGTAAACAATAATAACCTATTAAATAACCAATTAATAAATGAAATGCGCTGTAGGACTTCGCTATTGAAAAGTACTAATGCTCATTTAACTGATAGAGAAATCAATGCGTTAGCCCTAGCTGATATGCAACAAAAGGAACGTCGAAATCTGCAGCTGAGAATGTCAGGTATGCAATCATCCCTCCAACAAGTCATGTCTCCTAACATACCAAGTTCGGTTATAAACAATCTTCAAACTCAATCACAGCTTGACAATCAGCGTTACTTACGTGGCGATCAACCATACAACGCTTCTGCTAATACGGATGCTTTTAATTCGATATCGTCGCTTGAACGGAAAGTAGATGGAAGTGCACGCCTTTTAAATGGTGGAGAGCATAGAGGTATTAAACGAAGTATACATGATGAGTTCGATCGATATAAAAGACAAAATCTTTTATCACCATTTCAAAATGGTATATCGGACAACGCAACATTTAGAAATGGAGTATTTACCAATAATACAACATATACAAATGATTCATACCGAAAACTGATGTCTCCTGTTAAAAAGCCAATAACCCCTCCACGAAAATTGATTTCTCCCAGCAATAACTATCCGAAAAAACATTTATGCAACTTGTGTCAGAATGAATCACAGTTTATATGTTCAGCGTGCAGGGAAGCGTGGTATTGCAGTCAAAAATGTCAGGTACCAATTTTTTTATTCAGTCTATCTAAAAATGTATTTCAACTTGGGGTAACCGGCTGTAAACAAAATGCTTCTTCTTTAATTTTCTCAAATATCTGAAAAAAATTTTTTTTTTAATTTGAAGGAAATATTCAAATTTATTCAATAAGTTACATGACATTGAAAGTTTTTACCATTTCGTCATGAATTTGGCTTCCATTACCAAAATAAAGTATTAGATTTAAGATGCATTGGAAACATGAGATAATAAAGATAAACTTGTAACTTTAAAAATTTTTCAGCACCATTGTATTTCGCCTCTTTTTTAAAATGAAACGCTTAAATGAAAAGGGAATGGACCTTTGGGAGACTTGGTTTGTAACTGTGAATATAAGTTTTATTTTTAGGCTTTGTTTGATTATGTGTAATCATTCTCTGGTATCATTTCGAAATATATAGGTGTCAAAATGCAGTGTCGCACTATTATATATATTTTTAGCGTGGATGAAAAACGATATTAACAATATTAACTTAGTAAATTAACTTGTATGACGCAAAGAGATTGTGCCTGTTTGATTCACGATATATAACTATCTATTTGATAAAATTTTTATTGAGATGAATTTAAGAATTAAAATTTATAAAATACTATGTATTTAATGCATTTTGTTGCGTTAATTTATATATAAAAAAGGCCGTATGTGCCTCTATGTCTTGATGAAAAAACTAAAATTATTTTACAAGTCGCTTGCAAAAATTGCTATAAATTGATACTCATTTGAAGAGTTACTATCGGAAATAATAATTTAGTTTTCTCGGTTGAATTTTAAATAGTTATTCTGTCTTAACATTATTCTTAATTAACTTTGCATATTTTAGCTTGCAGATTGGAAGACACACTCAAAATCATGCAAAGCGAACTTGCGTAGGTGATTGGACCTCTGGTTCTTAGATTTTATAAATATATATTTTATATCAACTGCTGTAAATAAAGAAGTTTTAAAGTAAGAAAAAGATCTTTATGAAACATGATTTTTTCACGTGAACTTTAAGGTAGTTCTATACTAATTCATGGCCAAATTTTCAAATTTTTAAAATACAAATATTTTGGTACTTTTATCTATGTAGAAACTGATGGTGAAAAAAATATAAATAAATCTGCCTATAAGACCATATTTTTCATTTCAAAAAGAGAGGTATATTTCTAAAGAAAAAAAAATCGTTTGACTACGACCTTAGCAACAGTCATTTTCCCTGCGTTTCTATGGGAAAACGAGTTGCTTATTGGGAGTTTTGAGCTATGGTTTAAGTTTGAAACATCAAGGTCAGTTTTTAGTTTTATAACATATATTTTGGTTTTGTATCATTTTCCATAGAACTTTCATTATAATATTAAGACATAAGAGTTAAATATTTAATTATATTACTTAATGTTAGAAATGTTTATCTTCGAGATTGATAATAACACGATGGTTAAACCGACAGTTAAAAACAAAGCAAAACTTCGACGAGAAGCTGGAGTTATTCAAAAAACGAAAATTCAGAGATAATCAATTTTTTTCTGTTTCTTCCAATGTACCTATTTTAAATCCGACAAATCTTGTTTTTGTGGATGATGGAAGCCTTCCATTAACTTCTAAAAGAAAATTACACAATCTCCCCTTCCTGACACTAAAACACCCACCACACCGCTAGTGGAAGTGGAAAATAACATTGAAAACGACACTGATGACACTTCTGAAAACACTTTACCTCCTTTTAACCTGCTACTTGATGCTGAAATTTTACAACCAGTAATATTTTTAATTGGAGCTTTTCCGGATTTTAAAAACAAAACCATGACTGTTTGTCGCAATATATA
>JAUZNK010050088.1:0-16038 GCA_035046665.1 Euphysa ruthae
TATATAAATTTATATTTATAGATATTTAGATCTGTACGTAGCTTATAGTTAAGTTTAGAGTTAATATAAAGCACTGTGCAACCTTTTTTTAGCCTCGGTTTTCTAGGTTTAAAATTGTAATAGTAATATCTTTATGATACAGGTTTGATTCAGTTATGCCAATAACTGCAGGTGTGCAGGTGTAACTAGAAATGAATCGCATAGGATTCTAAGATCATCAATATGAGAAGAAAAAGAGGCAATATTTAGATGAAATGAGACTTGTTGGGACTTGTTGAATTCGCTTATATCGTAATATTTGCAATCAATGGCTAAATTAGAAATATCAGTCAGGTTTTTGAAAAGAGGTTTAAAACTATGGGTGCATCTTAATTTAGACGTACCAATTAAAGGTGGTTTTAGACCACATAATGTAAGCTTTAGTTGAAAATCTGTGAGGTTTGAAAAAGCAGGATAAAGAGTACCACAGTTCATTGGATGACTTTATGGCTTCATACGTAAGTTTTTTATTGTATTTCAGGTGGACCCATTCGTCACAGGAATCATTTTGTGACGCTTGACTGTTTTTTTGTAGACAAAGCATAGCATATGAAATAACATTTGTAAAGAAGAATATTGAGATTGCTCTTTTGTTAAAAAACAGTTTTCGAGTAATAAATATAGACAATAAGGAAAGCTTTCTTAATTTGAGAGAAAATAGATTGGCTTTCCTAACAAAAGTTTCTCCGGTTCAACACCTTTATTAACTTGACACTTAGTCTAACAGACATTGAGTAAAACATACGCAAGAAACTATTAAATTTTTGGTAAAAAAAATTTGTGATAGTAAACAGAGCATAAGTAAATGATGTAAACCAATAATTTTATACGAATATATCTATTATAATCACAAAGAAGTGATTGTTGATAGTTTAATAGACGTGATAACATTCTAAACTTCCGCGGTAATTAAATCACAAATCACAAAGATAACTAGCTGCAGGCTATTGGATAATCACATTGCTGGTGTTAACACTTGCTTCGCGTTATCTATTCTAAAAACAGGTTTAGCGGATCCAAACCACTTTTTGATAACATCAAAGCAATGAAAGTTTATGAAATAAATATGTTTTTATACTCTTATTTTCATGTTTAGATTAAAAAATAATGCTGTTTCCCAAGTTTTTGAGAATCTCTATAGAAAAAATTTTTCCTATCTGTAAGTTACGTTGTAAGCTTTTAAAAAAAAAGAAATTCGTGCTTTTGTATTTCTTATCGCGGACCTTACCTTTAGAACAAACTTATAATCACTCATAAAACAAACATGGACACTTCCATTTTTAATTTTAAAACCACTTTGGAAGCTTTTATAAAAAAACGTGATTACTTCTAGAAACAACCTTTTAAAAAATGAAAATCTTAATAGAATTTAAATAACCAAAAATAACTGTAGCGTCTATCTAGGTACTCGATTATAAGCTCTATATTTACTCTACGATTTTTCCTTTTTTTTTTAATTTTATTGCTATATTTATTATTTTATTTGAATATTAGTAATTAATTTATAGAAAAAACAATAAAAAAAAAAAGAAAGTAAAATGAATAAATAAATAAAAAATACAGATGATCAGCAACATCTAATTTTTCACGAACTAAAATGATATTTCCTGTTAAACTTGAATAACTTTTCCCTTGTTAAGTATAATCTTTTCCAAAAAGTTCTTTTTGTGGAATTTTGTATGAATAAAATAAGACGAAAAATAAATGGTTCAAAAGAAGTGAAAGAAATTTTAAGAAAAAGCACGAGTGAAACCAATTTTTCAAAATAAGTCAGGCTTCTTCTAATCTTATCAGTCCGGCAATCATTTTAGGTGTACATGCATTGTAAGTGGCGCTTTGGGATTCCATTTGAAGATTCCAGAAATAAAATTTGACTAATTATTAAATCTGTATTTGAAACTTGTTTAAAAAGAATTCATGCAGAGAAATTTTAAGGATGCCATTTTGGTTGGAAAGCGGGGTTCGTTGGGGTTCTGGTGACTTTTAAAACTTAAGTAAGATAGACACAAAGTAACTGTATTTAGGTAAAATTAAAGTTTTGGGATTAATTTTTGATTGTTTTACAGATTTATTTTCATTAATCATAGTAATAATTTCCAATTCAAAGGAGTGACCTTTACGTTTTTATATCAATAAATACGATACCTGCGTTGCAGACTTCAGATTCGGTAATAGACGATCCGTTGATGCTAAGGGAATAGAATGTCGTTTCTTTGCAGCTTCAGTAGCCATTTTCAATGTGTCCAAGAATTTCTGGACATCCATTCCTTTGTTAGATTTTATAATGTCAGCAAACGATCTTCTCCACATCCGAAGGCTTTCTTTATCTTGAATTTCTATTTGATGTTCTACATTTTTAATCCATTTAGCAGTGCCTAAAATGAATAATATCAATAAAAAGCTCCTTATTTGGTATCAAATATATTTTTTTTAAAGTTTATACACCATACACCATTGAGTAAACCGTTTCTACAGGTACTTATCAAGAATGAGCCAGCATGCAAAGTGTTTTTACAGGTTTAAAAGAATTCATCAGCTTATAAGGCATTTTTACAGATAATTCAACATGAAACGGCATTAAAAAATAAAAGAATGTGTTGTCTCATCAAGGAAATTTTTTGATCCTTGACTTGTTGAAACATGAGCGTTGTATTCAATTCAATTCAAAAATATATACAGCGTTAGCAAGAAAATATTACAAGAAACATAAAAACAACTATCGTTTATGACCAATACAAACAAAAAAATATATATTTTAAAATGAACATAAGAAAATATAAAAAAAATTTAAATTTAAACAAAAAAAATAAAAAACTACCTGCAGTAAGCACAAGTACAGAAATATTCACTAGAAGTGATTTAGTCGACAAATTATAAGTCATGTTTTAATAGAAAGAAATTCCCTGAGCAGTTTTGGACTAATCTGATTAATAGGTTTGTAAACGTCAACGATGAGGAGTTTTAGGTATCTAGTACGAAAGCTGCAGCCTTCATCTCGCATTAATAAGTCAGATAGACTTAAAAATGTATCATCATAAACCGTATGCAACATTCCTTTACGTCCAAACTAGACTATTACAAAACGTCTAAACTAAAGGTCATTAGAAAAAAACGGCGTTTAAAATATTTTTAGAATCTCTAATTAAAACATTCTTAGCAGGGCACAAATTTTAAATTTTAAATTTTTCCAACACATTTTATATTACTAGAAAAACTAGAGTCCATAATGACTTTTGATAACTCTATTGCCTAAGACGTTGAAATTTTCTGCTGATTAACACAAATCGAAAAAATATTAAATGCATTTCTTCCTAAAAACTGGTAACTTGATAACTGGTATTTTGCTGGAATTGTTACCAATGAATTTATTACCAAGACAAAGATTTACGCGACGTGAAATCATTATTTACACAAGCACTTTGAAAATTTACAGATATCCATTTGAATAACAAAGAAAAAAAAAAAAAAAAAAGATGTCATTATATATTAAACAAAACTACGATAGATCCCTGCGGTATTCTTACCATAAATCTGAACTATTTATTAACGACCAAAACCTTAACTACTTCCTGGATGGTAAACAGTTAGAAGTGAAAGGTTTTCCAACAAGGAAAAATAAGCGTATAACTTAACCAGAAGAAAATTGTGTTTGAAGCAGTGGCAAGCTTTAGAAAGATCTAAGATTATCTCAGCAAATCCTTGTTAATCAAAAAAAATCAAAACAGAGCATGCTGCGTTGAAAAACTTCTCTTAAAACCACTTAATAAATAGGAAAATTTAAAACTGAAAGTGATTTGAGTAAGCAAGCAAACAAAATATATTATTGAGGCCTCTATTCCATCAAGTTATAAATCTTTTTCTTCTTAAATAATAATAAACAACAATAATCGAGCCAAACAATGGATGACATTGTTATTCAAGCTACACTATATAACATTTTGAAGATTTCTACCACTTCTGGAACAAGCATAATTTATTTAAATTTGGAATATTTAAAGACCTGTTTATATTAGGGATTTTTATGTTTTGGAACACTTAGTCTTTTATTTAAGTTTGGAATATTATGATAGATTTCACTATTTTCTATAATTACTTTATGTAGTTTATAGTAAGCGAGACCATTCATTGAAGTTTGCATATTATTAAAGCGTAAATGATATCAAGTACGTGATGTTATTAACATTTTATTCTGTATTAAAACTTTTTGCCACTTTTTTGTTTTCTCTATCTGTAGAAACACAATTTTATATAATTTGAATCTACGCCAGGACAAACCTCAACTACTGGATTGCTGGTTATAAATCTATGGGTCTACGGATTGACACAGGTTGATACAGATAAATAGACCGATACAGACACCGCATATATCCTATTCCCTCGGAACGTACTTATAATCATTGAAAAATTCCAAGTTCACGCTGGTAAAAAGCTGGTAATATCAACTGAAATTCTGGGGCAACACCCTGAAAACGAGCCCTTCTTAACATCTCTTTAAGCAGAGCTTAAGAGCAATGTCCTTTATTGTTAATTACCTAGTTTTTATTTTAACGTTACCATTTGCTCAAATAATATTCTATTTTCAAATTTTTATATTATATTTTTATATCATATTATATTTAATTATATTAAATTTATAGATGACTGTTTAGCAAAAGTAGACTTGAAAAAAGTAGACTGTGTGAATTAATGATTAACGAGTTAATAGATCACAGTACCTGTCTTTTGCAAACTGAAGTTTCTATTTCTGAGGATAAGATCAACATAAGTGCCCTGAGTAGACTTAAAACATTTCTGGGCGTTCACCAAGTTTTGAAAAGAAAATGTACCAAATGTATTTTTACTAGAAACTTACCATTTTTTAGTTTATTAATGTAGAACAAAGCATCTTCTTGCCTGGACGTACTGATGTTACCTTGTGCACCTTGAATAATAAAAAATACAATAATATAAGTGGCAAACTGATATCTGTGGTATTTGGGTGTTAAAAAACTTTATAAATAATGATTTTTATTAGATATGGGTTAAAAAGTTAAAAGTGGAAATGTCATCAAAATAATGCCAGTATTGACAAAATTGATTAAATTATGTAATAGGAAAAAAATTATGGGTAAATGACTTTTTTACCATATACCATTCGAAGGCTATGATTAATTAAGCTAGGGGACTAGAGTCTTTTATCCTCGGCCATGGGAGGCCTATGGCACCCCTCATGGTGCCCCAGGCGACTAGTATGGCTTTAACCCCCAAAGTGGGAGACCTTATGGACCTCTAGGTGCCTTCGTTATATAGATATATAATTGGGTAATTACTAATATAGGTGTGGGCGGGTTCATATACACAAACAATTGAGCAAAAGTAAATATACGTGATGATAACTTCGCGTAGATATATAATTGGTAACCGCAAATTTACACCCACCCTCCCACTGTCCGCAGCTACGAGACCTTGGTTATTTTTCATTAAAAATATATTTAAAAACTAAAAAGTTTTAAATGTCAGTATATGTTGATGTGGCTCAGTGTTCTAAAGTGTCTGTTTAACAGACCAGTTGCTTTGGTGGTAAGACTAAGAAAATCTTACAATATTTGGAAACTATCATTGCCAAAGTAAAAAAAGGTAGTATGTAAATTAATTAATTAATTAAATAATTAATCATTTATTATATATTTATTATTACTATTGAAAAATAAATTCAAAACTCTCAAGAGAGAACCCTTTTGTGATTGAAGTTTATTTGGCCCTAAGACGGTTTTTCTAATTTTATTTTCGTTTTACATATCCATTAGCCAATCATTAACCAGTTAACAGGCACGTGCTGCAATGTGATTTGATGTGATGCAGTTGATGATTTGAAGTTGGGGTGAGATGACTCCTTTCAAACGCCTAACTTTCGAATGCAACACGATATATTATGTATTGAATTTCTTATTTATATCTCACACTGTCAGCTATGTTGAATGCTTGTGCCACGTAAAATTGATTAAGTTCGATTTTCAGTTATGAACATTTTTTTTGAACAATTATGATGGCGCATCAAGTTTTTTTTTTTAAATATGTTGTAATTTGGAATGAATTTAAAAAAAAAAGTTTGATAGTGGGGAGATTATAAAGATTAACAGCTCGTGTGCCCCAACATATTGTTATCATATTCATGCTTATATCTAATTATTAAATGAATACTTATTGTGCGCAAAATTTATTGAGTCTTATCTTCGATATTAAACGCTTGTGGTGTTTAAAAAAACGCTTATGGTATCAAGGTTTTTTTTTTTAGTTTTCAGGTGTAATTAAAAAAAAAAAAAGGTTTTGATAGCGGTGGAGATTTGAACTCATTGATTTATTTTTTTTTTGAAGACAACAGTTGTATACATTTACTATACATACATATATAAAAAGAAAGCAAGCATGCAACTTGATCATTTTTTTAGTACCTAAGTTTGTTTGAATATTTCACAAAAAATATTTCATAAAGAATAAAGAATAAAGAAAGCATTGTTTCTTTGTTTGATTATCATGTAATTCAACACGATATTCAACTGATGTCTTTAAATTTAAATTTAAAGTTTGTTGTTTTGAAAGTTTTTTTTTAATTTTATATTTTTTTTATAAAAAAATAAATTTCATCTCTCACAACCATGAGAACAAACACTTAATATTCAGCGCAAACCCAACTTGGTGCAATGGATGTTGGGTTTATATACGCTTGTGGTGAGTTGAAGCAATTGATCTTTAAATTGAACTTCCAGCTCAGAGTTTTTAAATGAAGGAATAGCGAGCTTCTTTGCTGTTGACCAATTATTTTTTTGGCCTTGAAGAGCTCTATGTTTTTTTTCTGCATCCATTGCCCGTAGCCCATAGGGCTACGTAATGGGGATGGAATCTTTACCTTCGGCCATGGGAGACCTGTGGCCCACCATGTGGCATCTCAGTGGCTAGTGAGTATTAAAATCCGGAGTGGGGAGGGCCATAAGACCTCAAGGAGCCTTCCTCGCATAATACTAATGTAAATATTAATACAGGCGAGAATGGTCTCATGTAAATAAACAATTGGGCAAAAGTAAATCTACACTCTCCTCAGTGTCTGCAGCTCCAAGACCTTTGTTGTTTTTCTTTTAAAACAACATTTTAATTGTCCTGCTAATGTGGCATTATAATAATAATTATTATCATAATAACAAAAAAAAAGCGTGTGACTTGTTTATTTAATAATTCACGGTTCTTTTGATGAAACAAAATTTAAACTAATTTGTTGCGGTTTTATTTTTTTAAGTTTGATTAGCACGTCATTCAATAACGATAATCTTAAAATGTAAATTCTAGTTCGATTGACATCAAACCTTATTTACAGAATAAACTGTAATGTTAATTCCCAGAATAAGCTGTAATGTTAGTTCCAAGAATAAACTGTAATGTTAGTTCCAAGAAAAAACTGTAATGTTAGTTCACAAAATAAAATTGTCATTGTTTCAAGAATTTTTTTAAATTTTGTATTTATATTTCCCAACCACGCATGTCGTGGCAGCGTGTCTCAAGCAGTGGGACAAAAACTTAATAATCAGTGCAAACTGAACTTGGTTCACTAGGTGTTGGGTTCATATATGCTGGTGGCGAGTTACTCTCTAAAGTAAGCTTCTAGCCCCAAGTTTTTTTATAAAGGAATTGCAAGCTTGTGAAAAGGTGATTCAGCATCTGACACCCCTAGAGGAACAATTGGTTGCACTAGGTGGAAACAATTCTATTAGCCCACTTCAGATGCTCAAACTTAAGAGCATGATGCAGACATTGCAGGCAGAACAAGCATTATCCAACAGATCTGAAGGTTACAATAAAGCCTGGCAAGTGTTAGGTACGTCACCTTCCACACGTGAAAGGAGAGGCTCGCTGATACACTCCTTAAATTGCAAGACAGCAATATAGGGTCTAATGGTGAAATTGAAATCGATGGTTACCCAATTCAAGATGTTAAGCTTGTGACAGCTCTCTGCTATTTCGTTAAGGGCTCACGAAGTTTCGAAGGACAGGTTGCACTAGCTGACGAGCTCAGAAAAATGCTTCAGTAGCAGGGGGTAGCCTCTAAGAAGTTTCCCAAGAAACCAATTGTTAGGGAGTAAAACGAGTAGATCTAAAGGATTAATACTAAGAGCACCTAGAATGCTACCAACGCCACCAATAAAAATTCAGTCAAGTTTTGAACCACTATCGTCCGATGAAAAAGTTGACGTGCTGCCTCAAAATTTTGATGAGTACCTGATTATGAGAGATAGTAATGACAAAACCCAACAAAAGGGAAGTGGTTTGAGCTACTAAACCAAGCAATGGACAGAGCAAGGAGGTCACGACAAAGCATGGGACATTTTAAACCAAGCAAGGCAACTAAAAGTCCCACGCGAGAAGTTGAAACTAGCAGAGAACTATATTGCCTGTCTTAAAGAGTAGACCATACTAGAATACCTAATAATGGCACCGACATTTGTTACTATAATAAAGATCACTCTGTTTTACCAAGACAACATAACAAGACAACAGAAATTACTGCTGGTTGAGACTCTCTCATTTCTGGGAGATTGGGAGGTGTTTCAAATCAGTGCTACTATACCATACACTTGGTATAATGTTACAACCTACTGGTTTTTCCTGCAAAGGAAGTCTGCCTAGCCCATGGGAGCTATGAAAACTCTGCACTCAGAGATTCAGTAGATTCAATTAATAAGCTCATTAAAAACACAGGCTTCACGATCTCGGTGAATACGACTACGATGAAATCGTTTATCGAAATAACTAACAATACTGTTCTTTCATGGACTTTACTTCTGGGTTTCCAAGGAACAAAACTCGACGTTGGAACCCATGATAGTCCCAACCTTGTGGACATCACTGGAGGAGTGAACAGCATTCTCATCTATATCGGCATTATCAAGAATACAAATATAAGGAGTTTCTAAGTCCCCCTCCTGCAAAACATTCCACTGGGAGACGCCAGACCTGGTGACATAATCGACTGGATGGCTAGTGGACCTGACTATGAAGCTCACCAATTGAACACATGCTTTTTACAATCAATTGAAGTTAGAGACACACACGACGAAAGAATAGACTTTAATCAATACGACCTGAGTATTCAAATCGTCATTCACAAAACGAAATGACAGTTCAAGTAAAGCTTATTACTGATATGAAAGGCTGCCACTCTCTTCATCGCTATTTGCAAGCAGGTGGAGCATTACCTCGAATGCACAGCTTTTTTGGAAACTTTTGGGGTGGAATCAAGCGTATGGAAGTCCCTGTAATGAAAAGTGTTGCCAAGGCTGTTTTGCCAATGGCTCAACAAGCTGTCTCAGCGGCTTTTACCATGAAGGGGCCAATAAAAGATTGACTGTGGCTCAAACAGCAGCCACCAAGGAAAATTTGATGAATGTTGGGCATGCTGGGCTTACCGCTGCATTCCCGATTCTGTGAGTAAGTTAGCATACATCCCTGTTAGACATGTGCGCTCTTTTAAATCATATGCAACACTGAAATGTAACTTGTTCATGAAAAGAATCTTAACCTGCATCTACCTAAGCTGATAGGTTTGTGGGTGGTGTCCCGAACACAGACTGATATAATCAAGACTTACCACAAGCTCATAGAAGCCAAAGGTGACCTAGATCACATCAAACGAACTTTGAAACATTTGAAACATCGTTTTGAAACAGGTGTCAAGTGTGAATTTATAGATCTCTCCGATAGCTATGTTTAGGTAAAATTTTAGGTGGTATGCACAGCAAGGATTATCATAGCTGGTGATAAATTAGCGCTGACCAAACTGCTTGCACATGGTTTGTTTAGGAAAGTTACTCTAACCGATAGATCTGGACGAGCCATGTCCAACCTTTACAAGCAGCAATACCATTATGAAGCAATGCTACTCACACTACTGTCGAAAAACACCAGCAACAAGAGATGGGCAAAACTTTTCACTGAACAATATATGCAGCGGGCCTCTTCATAGCCACATAATTTTAGCTATTCTGCGTGCATTGGTGTTTGAAGAGGAAATTACACAGAACTCTACAACTTTGCAATCTATCCACTGACTCAGCTTGCTGGCTCGAGAGATGTGCCTGAGATGACCTATGAGCCTGTCTTTAACGGAACAAACTTGAAGGGCTGCTCTGATGCAAGACAGCATTTTTCCACACTGGAAGTCGCAGGTAAGGTCTGGCAGCCGACCGACGGCAATCCTATCAACCTTGCAAGTTATGTGGGAGGCACCATAATTTACACGATTGATTTGAGGGCTGATGGACTACAAGGTGCACATTGGAGCCTCACTTGTAGAGGATCATTGCCAGTTGCCGGTACTTTCGCGAAAGCACCAGCCCATCCAGTCAAAATTATAGATATTATACAGTTGTAGAGGTGGTAATGGGTTGTAGTATGACTGACTTTATGGGCAAAGTATGTCAAAAATGATAATTGGACTCCAAAAAACGTTTCCCAATTTCTGGAAGTCTTCGCCGCTGACGAGCTTCTGGATTTGAGTAGTCACTTCCACTTCCACTTCATTAATCTTTAACTACGACACACACAAGCTACCCGTTAGCCACTGGGCAGCATGCCGGATCTCATATAATGGTGTGGCATATATCTAACATCTAACATCGTATAAAGCGGAGTGGTTCAACTCATTTGGTTTACCACCAGACAACAACGACATGATACTAGGGCACTGCACATAATTTCAGAAGTGGCTTTCTTAAGTTTGCCACTAGCTGCTCGAATGTGCGGGCACTAATCACTTTGGTTCTGCAAAAACGGAACGAAAAAAGGATGAGGTGGCTTCGGCCCTGACAAAGCAGAAAATGATCAGCGCATCCAAAGTCTTTAGATCGATGACCTATTTTTTTTCTCATACATTACTTGAGCAGTGATAATAATGGCTGAGCAATTGCACCAAGGACTAGGGCGAAAAAGTACAGGAAGTCAGCTCTATGTTGGCCTATTTTTATAAGATAAAACATTTTTTGATGTTGGTCAGCCAAGGCTCTTGCAAACTTTACAATCCATTCAACTTTTGGTTTGCTTCAGTGTACTGCTGGAATAATAAGTTACCATTAACCAAGTCAATAGCTATGTTTTGCAATAGTGGATCGAGGGTTTCTAGGGCCATTTTCAGCATATAATCTCGCTCGTGATTGTCTCCTCGGGCTAGCGTTTCTAGGTGGTGTCTGTGTTTTCGTAGCATGGATTTTGATTGAGACATATATAACCTCATGCTTGAAATTTTTTCATAAAAACATGCCTCTTGCTGAAGAGCTTTACACCAAAATGTTAGAAGATGGCTACAGCACCCTGAGAAATGAAACCCCTGGGCCTCTTGCCCACATTATGATAAACGTCTCTCAAAATTCTCTAGAGCACTGGTGCCAATACTGAAATACGGCATTGTGTTTTGCTTTGGTTCTCATCACTGGACGAATACACCATAGAACTACCTAAACTCCCTCAATCTGCGTGTTGGAGATAGATAGGGCTAATTGAATATATGGCTTCGTTATTCATATTCGAAAACTTTGTAACACAAAACCAGACCTTTGACGTCTAAAGAGTTTGATATTGTTTTCAAAAAACCTTACTAAGGCCCTGGAGGTTTTCAGGACATTACCACACTCCATTCAAAACTACCAAAAAGCACTGCCTCAAAGGGAAGGTCAGGAGGTGGTTATCTAACCAAGAGGTCGGGAGGTATATGCAAACACGGCCTCCTAGGAGGTCTTTGTCAATTTTAAAACCAACCTAATGAACTCCAAAAGCTGACATACCATTAACCTCAAAGTCAGCAGATCAGACTGCTCTGGCATTTATTAGTTTATAACAAGGTCGGACCGCTTGTATGGTCAAGCACGTTGATAGTTGACGAAAGACATGGATTCAAAGGAGTAATGAGTAAGCTTATGTCTAAGCATGGGGTTCGATGGGTTTAATCGCCGTCTGCCTGAGCGACTGATCAGGGTACAAGCACAGTATGAACTAGACAGTCGCCATGACAACCGTAAACCGGTAGCACTTCCTACATTAGTGGAAGAAATGAACAACACATAAACGCGAATGATTGGCCTCCCTCCCACAAAAGCGAGCGAAATGGATCAAGGTACCATTGGTAGCGTCTGTAGTTGAGGAAGCCTGCCTACATGAGACATTGTTGCCTATAGGCACAATGATCTACCAACCAATAAGACCCAAACGATGTTGATCGTCAACATGTCACCGACCCGCGGTGGCCAACCTGCCTTCTACTACATTGCATTCTCAAAGCACGGTTCACAAGGTCACAGCTGCTACCTGTGGATCACCAAAATTGACATCCGTCATCTGGAAAGTCATAAAACTGTTCTCCATGGTTGTATTGGCAATTGCACAATAAGCATGTAATTTTAATCTTCCATTTGTAATGCGCTTTGTAATGTCGTCAATAAAGTCGATACTAAAGGTCTGCCCATGATATCCCATGTTGCCCTGTAGCAAGAGTTTGGTGTTGAACTTTACGTAATTTTTGTTTGCAGCGTTGATCATTTCCAGGATGTGGTCGACAGTGAGTTTGTCTTTGTCTTTTTTGTATTTTTACGCCCCTTCTGTCTGTTTTCAAGCACACAGTGCTTCAATCATGCCTTGATCAGGGTGATGTTTGGGGTTGCTTGCAAATACATAGGGACAATAGGATCCTGGATTTTGGCTGGAGGTAAAACCCTCAAATCTCACCCATCAATCTCACATGTGAGACTGCCATGTAGACAGCATTGCTTATCCAATCGCTAAGGCTACGGTGAACTACCATCAACCGGCCTGGAAGCCCAAACTTTTTTCCCTGGACACGATGCATGGTTCATCAAGTTGTATATTTCCACTCGAGTGGGAGCCCTCTCTTGACTATATGTAGAGGCAAATAGATGTTCATTTGTATCCCTTAACCGTTTCGAGACTTCTAGGTATGGCAACTGACTGACCCTGTATTTTGTAACATTGGGCAATGCTGTCGTCTGGGTCAAAGTGCATCTTTGCTAGGCCAAAGTGCATCTTTGCCAGTAGTTTCGAGTGATTGTCTTTGTGATTCCAAAGTAAGCTAGCCTGAACCTTCTCACCTAGAATGTTCATGGAGCATACCCAAATGTCATCTGGTGTAGTGCTTTGCAAAGCTTGATTGAACAAAATTCTTGGCAAATGCTCATGGAAGAAATTGAGTTGAATACGGTCTGGCTGGCATTAAATTTTTGACAGCATTTAGCATTGCAAAGCTCGTTTAAGATATCATTTTGAATTATTTCGTACATTTTATGATTCGTAAAAACTTTCTCTGCATATTACAGGCACGATATCAACTATCTCTGTTATTAAACTTTTTGCTGGATTGTAATGTTAGATTGCTTGTCTTCAAAAAACTTGCTTGCCTTCTCTTGATGATTTTAAGTTGATAAGCTCAATGCATTGGATAAAAATTTAAATCTTATCTTATTATTGATCTTATTTTTTGTTAATCTATAATGAACTCACTGCATAAAAACAATCAGTGATTTACTTAGCTATTGGTATTTCAGTTATGAATGAAGTCGATACTAAAAGATGACCAAAGTAAAATGAGAAAACGTAAAAATGTAAAGTAATAAATCTTGTGAGTGTAATGAGTCTTACTCAGTAAACTCTGTATAAGTGAATAACCAGTTTTTTTTAACCAGCTGTTTCTCTTTTCTACAAAATCAAACCTGACTCCGCAGAAAAATCGGGCAGATGTTGAGGCAAATTTTTTGCCTGTATTCATGCCTAAACCCGTGCTTTTTTCATATTTTTTCTCGCCTTCCTATTTCTTTATTAAGATTAATTGAACAGTAGAGAATAATTCAATCAAGACAATAGTTACCAAATCAAAACAACATCAAAATTAATTTCAATACTATCGACAGAGAATTTTATTTTATAAACTTTAAATAAAAGAATCATCAACATTCCATTCGAATGTATACATCTATTGTTTTAATATTTAATTTTGTGGCTTTAAACGAAAGTGGGTGTGCTAAGAACGGTAAGTTAAATTTAAATTAATTTTAAATTATTTTTAATTAAAAACAATTTTATTTTACTATATGTATACGATACTTATACCATATACCATATACCATAAAATCTTCTTTTTTTTTTTTGTATAATCTATTCTTCTAATAGATCAATACAAAATTTGTTTCTATTTACAGCTTTATTGCATATTAATCACTGGTAGCATAAGAAAATTTGCTGTTTGGCGAATTCTGTTGCAGTTTTCTTCAATCAACAGTTATCATATACCATTTTAAATTTTGGCTTGCCATGCTTTCACATTTATATATTGATTTAATTTTCCCTCATTCAATTAGCACAAAGCTGATTTTAACCTCACGTAAATGTTTTAAGCTACGACACAGTTTTGTTATAAAATTTGCATCGGAGCCTAGTTTCAGCAACACAATAAGTTTAATTGAAAAATACAAACTTACAATTGTGAATAATTTCATCTTCAGCTAATTTCGTTTTTACTAATGCTTTTTTAGCTTCAACTGAGAACCTCTCTTTTTCTTCCTTTAATTTGCTCAATAATAAGCTGACAGCGTCTGATACTACCGCATAGTTAGATACCAAACCCTTTGTTTGACTGCATTTGTTTGGATCGTCTTGATCTTCTAACATGTCAGTATCTATAAAAAAAAAAGTTCTATTGACTAGTGGACTACCAGAAACAAAAGAAAAACTAATCAAAACCAAAGATGACCTAGTTTCTAGACAAAAATTTGCAGCAGATATTCACACGGTAAAAAAAAGTCCTCTGACTTCATACAAGATTTAAGGAAGAATTAACAAACATTTCTTGATAAAATTTTTAAAATGACCATGTAAATAATTCTGGGGATTGGAACCAATAACAACTTCAAAATTACCAATTCATAAAAAAAAAATCAAAAATAATAACAAATAAATAAAAAAATTTATAATAAATATTATTTATAGTTATATTTTCAAACATTAAACAAAATCGGAAAACTTGAAAAATTGAAATATATGGTGTTTTTAAGAATAAAATGACCGTGTTACGGGTTCAAGGTTCAATAATAATAACAACAACAATTGCAAAATGGCTGACATGCCTAACTCGTTATAAATAATATTTCCTAATATAATACAGACGCGAAATTGAAGAATAATTTTGCGAAAAGTCAAAAAGATTTTTGCAGTTTTCGGGTCACGAAAACCTTTGGCAGTTGGTTATATAGAAAGAAAAACACCTTTGGTCTTTAAACTTCTTGCAAATTTTAAGGAGTGGATTTCCAGAAAATTTAATTTTAGGTCTAAAACGACAATATTAGAGCATATTTGGGTCCAGCACTCTTATTGTTGTTGTGTTATAATCCTAGACTGCATACAAAATTCAATAAAAATAAAAAGATTACAAGATGAATAACCTTATGGACAGATGGATAGAAAGGATGGACAAAGTGAACGGACGGACATATGTGAATTTATAGGACACCGCAGGCTTTGCCAGAAGTAAATGAATAAGGTATAAATCTTACGAGAAGGAAGGAACAGAACACTAAATTAAGATGTGCTCAATTGTTTCATAAAATTTTGCTCCAAAAAAATCAAAATTTCTTTAAAAGTTTCTGATAATGAAGTAAAATTAAAAGCTGTTAGTTCAACCATTTATACCTAATGGTGGAACATCTTCTTTGCTATAGTGAGCTTCACTTTCATTAAGAAACATATGATCTTCTGTTAGTATTTGTGTAAAAGGTGAATCATCTTGGGAAAACGCCCAAGAAGAATCACTTTCAAAAGCATCTAGTGTAGTGTCATCTCGAATGACGATGACAGGAGAATAGCCATAGATCTGATGCATAATGTATTTTTCAGTGCGGTAAGTTACTGAAGGAACATTAGCACGATCTTGCTAAAAAAAAATACATTAATATTAATATATATATATATATATATATA
>JAUZNK010050099.1:0-16037 GCA_035046665.1 Euphysa ruthae
AATTAATATATCTGTTTAAAATTATAACATGCTGTTACAGACCACCAGGAACAGATGTTTACAAGTTTAATATCCAATTGAATAGAATATTTGATATTGACAATATATTAACGAATGCCATTTTTGACATATCTCCGAAAAAACGCATAATAAAATCTTCAATCTTTGACCACTTTCCTGTTTATGTTGCTTTTAACGTAGACAAATATAAATATAACACATCAAAAACATTAGAGGTTTTCCGAAGATATTTTAATAAAGCTAATATCCAAAACTTCAGAGCTGATCTCAAAAAGGTAGACTGAGGTCTTCTTGACTGCCGGGCAGGTACAACAATACGCTTAACAATTTTTCAGATAAATATTCTACCCTACATGATTTACATTTTCCAATAAAAACAGTTATTATTAAAAATAAGGACTTAATGTCACCATGGATGACAAAAAGTATTAAAAAATCTTCAAGAAAAATACAGAAACTATATATTAACTTTTTTAAAACAAAATACAGATAGGTCAGAAACAAAATATAAAAACTACAAAATTTTTTGTATTAGGAAAAACAAAACATAATTCACACAATTGTTTCAAAAGCGGACAGTTTATCGGTTCTCGATGATAAGACCCTAATGTTATTCTACGAGGTTTCAGTGCTTTGACTGAAATTATACAGTAAAGTAAATAAGAACAATTTTAAAACTATATTTTTAGTTATATATTTATAAAAAATTCATGTACCTTTTTATTTACACTGTAAATTTTTGTGACAGAAAATATAAATTAATAATAAAAAATAAAACTAAGTACACATAGGAAATATCATCTTTCAAAGCATTGTTTTGCCTATAAAGGAATAGTAAACTGGAATGGCCTATCTAATAATATGCAAGACGCCCCATGTCTGTCTAGTTATGAAACACCTGACAGTTCTGTAACCGGTTAAAAACTTTTCTATACTTTTATTTTATTTCTATAAGAAACATGTTTGCTAGATTTTCGACATAAAGTTATATTTTCATAGAACTAAATATTATCTTTATGACAATAGCCCTCTGTTTTGGATTTGAGTAAGTGATAAGTTCATCGTAGACTGTTTGTACATCAGCAGTTAATCTGGAAGATCGAAAGCCATACTGCTATTTGTGAAAAGTGAATTACAATCTTATTTTTAATTGATAATGAAACATTTTAGAATGTTATAATTCACCGAATGGAAATTTGCTAAATTTTCGCTTTATTGGATGCGTAGAACTAAATTCTTCCACCCATTGTTTTTGGTAAATACTTCGAGTCATATCCAACCAGACAAAATATTTAATAAAGCTGAATAGAATTGCGACTTAGTTATGCTGGAAATCAGGCTCAAAATCCCAGAAAAATTTCTGCTAGAGGTTTTTGACAGTAATCCAAAGCAAAAAAAAAAATATTTCGTTTTATATAATTATTTTAAAAATTCAGGAGTATGGGTATACAAAAAATAAGAAAAGACTTACATTGGGTTGGTCTTAGAACACCCTCTTATGAGGCGTTGATCATTGAACACCCTCCTTTGTTGTGTTAGTCTTGGGACACCCTTTTATGTGGTGTTGATCTTGGAAGACCACCCTCTTATGTTTTGCTTATCTTAGAACACATCTTGATTTGGCGTTGACATTGAAACACTCCCTTATGTGGCATTGATCTTGAAAAATCATCTTATGTGTTGTTGATATTGGAAATATATTGAGATGTTCATTTTAGCTATAATTATAGATATTTGACATTTTATAAGCAGAGAAATTTTGATTTAGATAATGCCCTTTATTTTTTAAATTATTAGTAAGATATCGTATTCAAAAACTATTCGCGTTTTAAAATAATTAACACTCAAGTCTATAGTAACAAAGTAGCGGTAAATATTTTGATAAATTTCTCTGGATAAATGGTTCAGAACAGCCATTTATTAAATGCTTAATCTACAATCATGGTCAAAATATTATGATACTTATACGCCATAAGGACACCTTCTTGGCATATTCAACTTTAGGTTTATCTTTTGGTTAAGACTTATAGTCTTAGAAATTAAAAAAATAATAAATTTTTTTTCTGCTGGATCTAAGGGATGAAAGTGACAAGTCCGTACTCATTTGGGTTTGTTATCATTTTTCGATTTTGGTCAAGAAAACCACTTCTACAACATTCGAAAAATGTGAATTTGTGCTACAATTTGATAAAAGTGTCATATAATATGGCCATGATTGTAGATTTAAAAGATTAAATTTAAGAGAATGATTAAGAGCATTGCTTTTGTATCTTAATAAGTTTAAACTTTCTGTGAATTCTCTATACCAATTTATTCATGGTAAATGTAGGTAGGTAGGTAGGTTCATATTTTACGCGTTAAAACAGTAAAAATTTATTGACTTTATTTCCACCTGAGCCATGGGTTATAATCATATCCACTTCCAATCACTTTGGTAAAGTTCCAGATTTTGGTACCCATTTACCTACATAGTTGGTATTATGGAGTGCTGGGTTGCCAATATATATATTATTATATTTTTTTAATAATTCTTCTAAATAGTTGCTTATACTGAACCAACTGCTTTAATTTTTAGTACATTTCGTTGATATTAATTTGGTGATTGGGCTTTACATTATTTAACAGCGTGATTTCTGCTATATTTGTGGATTTTTTTACTTGTTTTTGTTTACTCAAACTTTTGTTTTTGATATTTTCCAATGATTTCTGCGAGTATCTGAAACACTGCAAAGTGGTAAAGCATGCTGACGATGCAGTTATATACTTCTCTGGTAGTAAGATAATCGTAGTTGAAGACCGATTAAATAAGATTTAAAAACCATTTCAGATTATTTCAACAACAAAGATATCGTGACCTTTAAAAAAATGTAAATTTGTTATTGTGGAGGAGTGTATATCTCAAAGCAACAAATATCTTTATTATGGCAGCAATATAAATAGGAACTTCAATTTAAATGCATTTAAAAAAAGGTTTTTATTCCTATGACTATCATAAATGTGGCATGGAGTTTGATGGAGATTAGAGCAACAAATTTTTGAATTCACTTTTTTTATTTAATAATGATTTAGTAATAACTATGCTGCGATTGTATCCAGAAATTTTTTCAAAACGATTTATTCAAGACACGTCCTCGAACAAAAATGATAACAAAGTGCCAAGTACATGGTTGCTTGTACCTTATTTAGTATTTTACTTCTTATTAACAACTATAAACACGTTGATATGGCCATTGATTTTTATGGAGAATATTTGTCAAAAAACTTACTATGGTGCAAATTTTACTTATAACGCTACATGCATTAATAGACATCTCACAAATAACTTTTACACAATTGACGTAATCAGCAACACAACTGTAAACTTTCTTATTATATCGCTGGCTATCTCCTCGATACTCGCTTTGGCATCCTACTTTCTAGTGTGGAAGCCAATATTGTGCAATTGTAGACGATTGGCCATGATACTGCCACCATTGTGTATGCTCATCCAATCGATGTTGCTGGTTTATGCTGGGTCAACAGACAACCTAGATAACTTCAAATATCTTATGTTTTCGGTAGTAGCTATCCCTGCGTTACATTGTAACTTCCAAGGTGTAGGTCTATTGTATTACCGAATTACTGAGGGAGACCAGAACACTAAAGGGATCAGAAAAAATAGTTATTTTTCTTTTAATGGTTACCTTTCATTCGCTTTTGTGGGGTCTATCATGGCTGGGCTTATAATCTCTACATTTTTCACAGTTAGATATTCGCTGATATTTGTTGTCCAGTTCATGTGTTCCTTGTTATTTATGGTATATGGCGCAATTATGGACCCTCTACCGTTTAGTTGCGAGTTAAAAGCGTGTAATCCAGAGGATGTAAGCGACGAAGTCAGTGATTCTAATGATAGTACCGATTATTCTGAAGATGAATTTCTCATACGAAATAAAAAATTAAAACAAATAAACGGGTTGTTTTCAACAAAGACTTCAGTAATAAAAGAAGCTCCATTAATATTCTCTCAAGAATTTTACAGTAAAGAACTGTTTATTATAACCATTGTCACTACTTTTACTATTGCGTTTATCGCCGATATCAATCTAAGCGGTTTATACATGTTACAACCGCCATTCAATATTTCTACCAAGCAATTTGGCTTATGCGTGTTCACACAAGCCTCGACAAAATTTTTAGGGATGCTCTTAACTAAAGGTATTCTTCATTTACAGGGTATGTCTCACGGACTTGTTATTGCACTCTCTGGCATAAATTATATTATCTATTACGTCATGTTAGCGGTTGCTAATAGCAAAGTTATTATATTTTTTGGAATGGTTTCAAATATCTTTGGTGGAGTTGCTTTTCCCGCAATTATGTCGTTAATAAAAACTAATTTCAAAGAAAAATCTTCAGAACTTGTTTTAGAAATCTCGACACTTGCTAGCCTTATAATAACTGTTGTTTTTACGTCATTACAGTTGTTATTTCATATGAAATTGAGGTATATATTTCAAGGTATAGCGTTTGCATTTACAGCAGGCATGCTTGCGTTTGGATTTATAGTTGCTTTCATAGTATATTGCTCTACAAGAGTGAAAAATATGAGACGGAGTAAAGAATTTGCAGACCGAATTTTAAATGATAACCAGTGAACTTTATTTTAATTGCTATGGATTTAATTCAGTGAAGATGTGCATGTTTCACGGGATTCCAGGTTCTCACTACTTCACACATTTTTGATAAGTATATTTCTTGGGGACTAAATCTTTTTTAAAACCAAATTTCATAACTTTTGAGGAAATTTAAACTTGATTTGTGCAGGAACTGTCTGTTTAACTTTTCAGGAAATTTCAAGCTATGGCTACCATGTATTTATTGATCAGCAATGCATAGGTTGAAAGTGTTTGTTAGTTAGCTGAAAATTATTTCAACCACTTTGCTGTTCTATCATTATGAATAGAGTTTAAGATTTTTTTACAATTGTAATTTTCAATTTAAACTTGTTGCTTAATAAACTCGAGTTTTAACCAAAAAATTCTTCTTATTTTTAGCTCTTTATGTCTAGCACAACTGATTTTTAGTAAAAGAACATTAGAAAGCACAGCGCTTAAAAAAAAATTACGTAAAGAATTTTTAGAGTACCCTTTAATTACACCTTTAATTAAAATAAATCCGTGCGCAATTTTGTAAAACCACGAATCCACACAACCCATCCCAACCAAAAAAGAAAATAAATAAAAAACATAAATAATGTGGCCACACAAATTTTCAAAAAAAATCTAAGAACAATTCAAGGACGGACGTTCCAAAATAAAAGTTTTCAAGGACAAAAGTTTTTAAACTTTGGACCAAAGTATTTCCGTTATCAAATGCTAAACATCTCAAGCGCAAGAGTTATAGATATTTTTATACAAAATATAAATATATATATAAACACAAAACACGTTCAAGTCTTTCTGTTAAGGATTTACATAATGCGTGAACGAAAAAACGAAAAGTGCCTAACGAAACTAACATATATCAACCAAGTAAAATTTCTTTCAAATAAATATAAACGCAACTAGCAGGTATCAGCCACATAAAGATCTTTTCAAATAAATATAAACGAAACTAGGATATATATTAACTACATAGAAATCCTTTCAATTAAAAATAAACGAAAGTAGTATATATATCAGTCAGACTAATCAAATAAATTTTTTCAAATAAAAAAAGATGAAGCTAGCATATCTAACGTAATCAAGCTTGAAATGCATGATTTTATGATTGCAAAAAATCCATCATGTCCATCAGATCATCAAACTAACAAAAATTCTGAAAAGAGATGCTGAGTAAAAGCGGTAAAAAAAAAAAAAATAGAAAGGTACAATCACAATGAAGACAAGAATTAATGGTCAAACCCCGATAGTCAAGAGTCCAAATTACTTAGCAGAATCTAAGTAAGCTATATTTCCAGAAGGGCCCGCGGGTTTAGTTCTGGTGTACTTAGAGCTCCCATTTGAGATAACGGGAAAGAAAACAATTAGTCTCTAAGGAGGATCCAACTAAACAAAA
The DNA here is from genome assembly GCA_035046665.1 of Euphysa ruthae. Classification (NCBI taxonomy): domain Eukaryota; kingdom Metazoa; phylum Cnidaria; class Hydrozoa; order Anthoathecata; family Corymorphidae; genus Euphysa; species Euphysa ruthae. The sequence continues at coordinate 6,061 of JAUZNK010050099.1, forward strand.
GTCTTAACTGCTCACCAGACAACCATAAACCATATTTCAGCGTTAGCTTCATAAAAAATCTTGAAACAAATAAAAAAAAAAAAAAAAAAATTGGAAAAAAGAAACCCTTTTAAAAAATTAATTTAATAAAATTTATCCTTTCCTGATCCTGTATTCAAAATTTGATTCTTGAATCGAGGAAAAAATTATTAATTACGCAATTAATTACGAAGTTTTTTTTAAATTAAAAGATGACCTAGAAAAGGAAAAGGCTTTTCTAAAGCATAAAACAGTCAAGGGCCTAATAGGCCTCAAACTGATTTCATCAAACACAAAGAGTTGCTTGGGGAAAAAAAGCTAATTATTGCGTATAACTTAGAATAATTCAACAAAGTATTGGTGTCGTTATGACGTGATTTAAATCACTCATTGTCGCTTTTTTCTCTGGTATCTCTTTCTGATAGCGCACTTGCTTTGAGATATACAGCCATGTCATGGTTAATTTCACACCTATCAAGACGCTTACTCATGTCATTGTTCTACCTCAATTCGCTTGCATTTTACATTTTTTATTTCATCTGCTACCAGTTTTCTCTTGTTATTAGTTGCTTTGTTTTCCCTTGATTTTTTGGCTTCTTTGAAAGAATTTATATACCTAGAACGAGCTGTTTTGCACGATGTAACCATTTTGGTGGTTATTTTAATATCATGTATATCTTTCTTGGGACACTTTATGCCGTCATAAACCAACCGCTGAGAGCATAGTGATTCACTTTGTAGATTTTCAATTGTGATTTCCTTGTTGACACTGAATCCTCGTTCTAACTGACTTTGACCATATGAAATAATGAACACAATGAGAATGACTTTCCATAAATTTTTGTACTTGTCACAACCTTTTAAATACCGGTGATAAAAATGATCCAATCTACCATCTGCAAGGCTAAAGCTAAGAAACTTCTGTTTGTGGTGAAGATTAACTTCTCAAACTGCAACTTGGTACTATCGGCCTCTTTCGAGTTGAAATAACTTGTCAACAGATCTTGTCAATCATATTCTGGAATCTCCGTGGATAATTATTTCATTTGATAATATTCTTTGGTACAAGACTGGACAAAGATCAAACAAATGAGTATTTCAGTGGCGATCTTTCTTGGAGCTTCCAATAATACTTTTAACAAGTGAGGCACATTCTCTTTTAAATTTCTTTGTCAAGTTGACTCTTTATTTATTTATTTATCAAAATGGCGGGAAATCATCGAAAGTTGAAGTTATTAAAAGACGACCACGACTGGGCTCGAACCGAAGGCGTAGCGGATGTAAATAGTATAACCTACCTCTCAGCAACAAGCCGATGCAATGCAGGGACGAAAGCAAGGTTTTAGTGGCAGTTGGTAACTTGACTGGTTCTGATGATAGATGGTTCTCTAGTTTTTAATCTATTTTAACCAAGCCGAATCAACTCATCCATCCATCAATCGAAGGAAATATTTTTTTAAATTTCGGAAAAAAATGGCATGATTGGATTATCTTTTTCGAATGGCTTGAGATACGAAGAATTTTAATTCCACAGTCATAAACGCATCAGTGTGGTGAATGACCAAGGTTTCTTAGGATTTGTTATTTTGGGGGTGATTTGATTGGCGTAAAGTTTTGTAGTGCTTTATTACAGTCACAACATTCCAAGCATCCATTGCTTGAGCGGCAACAGGCTCATCCTCGATTCACCTTGTTTGACATCCAAAGTGTTAAGTTTAAGGTAAATCACTTCTAACTGGCGAACCGTAAAACAGAAAAACAGATTACACACGGGATTCAAAACTATTATTAATTTCCAACCAGTTGCTTTCACGCTTAGTTCTATCCTTTCTATAATCTCCTTTCAATATAGCCATTTTTCCACTGCCTAAGCTCAGAATAAAATAATGCATAAAGAAACATCAGACAAAAGCAAAACATCAACTAATGTATGGTCAACTTTTTTATGGTCAGGTCTTTTATTTATTCACTTTTCATTAAATGAAAACGAAAATTTGGAAACCCTAAAATATGAAAGCCGCAAACACATTAACAAACAGTACTTGAAAAATAAATCATATTGTTATAAAAATTAAAAATATTTATATAATTTTGAAAAAATCAAGGACATGCTACGGTAATGGTGGAAAAACACTTTTTCAACGACATTCAAAGACGACCGGCCAACCTGATAGATAAAACTGATGAATGTGAACGAATATCTCCTTTCTTAGTTTAGGGCCGTTGTTGTTTTTAATTTACTTTAATGGTATGTATAGAGTCTCAAAACTTATCTATATGCTCTTACGACCTTGATAGCTTGAGCGTATATGTTGTAGAGCTGTTTTGTAAATTTAAAATCTTAAAAAAAAAGTAATTTATAATAATTTTTACAACTTCGTAAAAGGAGCAGAAATAACTTTCTGGTAAGGTAACATAATTCTTTTTATTTTTTTGCATTTAATGTTCTCAAAAATGAGCTGTGTTATTATTATTTTTTTTTTTAACGGGGGTGATAAACAAGAGCCTTTACCTTTTTTAAATATGCAGTAGATTTTTTTTAACTATAGCTAGTATAAATTAAATGTTTAAGATTTAGTATTTTACATTTTGAATATTTTAATATTTTGGCACACCTGTGAAAATGAGGATTTTTTTTACAGAATTTTACATTAAAGTTAGAAAGATTAAAATGTCATAACTTTTACTATCAAAACATTTTTTCATTCTGTTTTTTGCATTTAAAAGACAAAGTTTGGTGTTTTTTTTTTTTTTTGGTTAAAAAATTAAGAATATTTGGGTTACAAACATGGTGATAATAGGAATTGTGGCCATCCATGCCCCCAGCAAAGACTGATGTGTTTGATTTTTTTCTTAATTATGTGCATATATTATTAAGTATTTGTATATATTCAAAAGCTGAATTTTTTTTCAATGAAAAGTTATACGCTATCTCTCTTCATCACTTATCAAGATTTTTAAAGTTGAAAGTCAGGGGCATTCAACATATATTAGAGAATTTTCAATTATAAGCAATTGGTCTTTTGTACATGACTAGCATTATATATATATTTATATATATATACATATATATAATGAATATATATTGCTGATATTATGCATTGCTTGTTTCCCTCTTTACTTGCTTTATAATGCTTGTGTCTTTTCTATCTAATTATTAGAACAATTTCTTTGAACATTATTTGTTGACCATGGGTACCACATCTATTACGTATGACCTTATTATTAAATTTGATAAGAATAATGAAAGTAGTTGGCATGACATGGTTAAGCAAAATTGTGAGGGTTTTCCAGAGCAGCATACTAAAAAAATTAAGCATCTGAAGTCTCTAAATCAAAAATATTTCTGATCTTCGAAAGGAATTTTATTTAGTCGAAGAACACAAGATCTTAAAGCATCTTGAAGTTAAAAACACTTCTTTAAAGTTACGTTGCAGACAAAAGGGAATTTAAAAAGTTAAAGAAAAATTAAAAAAACGCGACACTCGGTATTTCAGCGATGGAATTGGACGCAAAAAAATTACCAAATTAAAACCTTACCTGCAAAAAATATTAATTTGACTGAAAAGCTTACTCAGGAAGTTCAGAAAAAAACCCGGGTACAAAAATTACTAAAATATTACAAAAGTAAATGTAATACTGAAATCCGTAGTGAAATAGAGGTGAAGGACATAAAACTCAAAGAAATGTATGCTCAAAAAAGTGCACTGAGACAAGAAAAACTTGATTTACAAATGCTGCTTAAATCCAGCGAAACTTGTATGCTACCTACATTTGAGGATGGCAGGTATGTTGATGAAGTTCGAGAGGGGTACTTTAACCATTTGAGTATGGGTGTTGGCAGAAAGAAGTATTAGAAATAATAAAAACCGTGATGTAAAATTTAGCATCAAATAAAATAGAGCAAAAAATCTCCATCAGAATCTCTTTGAAAAATTGCTCAAAAAAATTTAGAATATTTTTGGTTGAGTTATGACCCAATATGTCAAAATTTACCCCCTGAAAAGCCCTTATCTTCCCCCTGAAAAAAAAAGAAAAAAAATAATAATAATCATTTTTTGCATCTACCTCCCAAATTTTAGGTTATTTAGAACTTTTTTGGTTCGGTTAATACTGAATATGTCAAAATTTATCCCCTGAGAAGCCCTTATCTTCCCCCGGAAAAAAGTTTAAAAAAAAAAAAATTATGGTTTTTAGTGAGAAATTATTTTTGCATCTACCTCCCTAGTTTTCGGTCATTAAGAATTTTTTTGGTTGAGTTATGACCCAGTATGTCAAAATTTACCCCCTGACACTCACTTTTGTCTCCACATGTCCACTGCACATGTCAAAAAGGTTAAGTTAAGAGATTTTGACAGAAAATTTGATGAAATTTGCGCTTTCAAACAGTCATAACTATTGAACCGTACCAACTATCGAGACAAATGAGACCTTTTTGGAAATCGCATGATTTCGTCTTTCACTTGATAGCAAATGATTTGTTCTGAGTTATTGTTTTTAAAAAGTCTTGACATCCCTATTCTAAGTAAGACATAAAAATGATTCTAAGTAAGACATAAAAAATGATTCTAAGTAAGACATAAAAAATGATTCTAAGTAAGACATAAAAAATGATTCTAAGTTAAACATAAAAAATGATTCTAAGTAAAACATAAAAAGTCATTTTAAGTAAGACACAAACGCAAGAATTTTAATTCATTCAAATTAACCAGCAGCGTAATAAGCGTCATAAAGTTCTCTGAGCTACAAACTTTAAAATATGAGTTTGATATAAGTGAAGGTATTTTATTTTGCATTAAAAAATCTATTATATTTATAAATTATCTTAAATATCTACAAAAATCTAAACTATATATACAGTAATAAAAAATATATTAAATTATTCATTCTTTGGCGAAAATTTATTGACTTATTTTTTGCAAACAAAGAAATTATTAAATTATTTACAGGAAATTATTAATGACTAAAGGAACCCAGGTACAAAATCCTAAAAGTCATACATAAGACTTGACATGGCAATTTGTAACTGAAAAAATTGTAAATTATAAAGAAATATATTATTTATAAATAAATTCCAGAGAATAATATATTTTAATGTTCAAAAACAGGAAATACAGGTTTTGGGTACAAATACAGACCTTTATAAAAATTAATAAAGCATCAAAAACCAGGTGATGTGAGAATCAAAGAATCAAACTTCTCTAAAAAAAAAAAAAAAAAAAAAAAAAAAAAATTTGATTCTCAGTTATCCCTCCTTCTTTTGCATCTCTGCTTCGCATGAAGATTTTTTCAAAATGGCAGACAGTGCCCAAATTACACAGTATTACGGCAAAATTAAAAGTAAAGCTCTTGAACAAAATCAAAAAATTTCTTTTTATACCACTAGACACGAAAATACCCAAGAGACAGACATTAATGATAATTTTTAATGCCAAATAAAATTTTTGAGTAAAGTCGTTAAGACAATCTCATCTTCGACAAGCTTAGCAGATGTTCTTTAATAAGACTAATGATATTCTTAAAAATCAAAATCGAAATGTAAATTTTAAAGAAAATTCGATCCCGTCTTCGGAAGCAGCTGGATGGATCAAAATTTGACAAACGGCTATTCGGATCAAAAAAAATGATATTCACACACAATAAACAGGAAAATTCTTAGGTTCATATTACAGAAATACTTTTCAAGGGTTAGTTTCGGCAAAAGAACCTTTTTAAGAAATAATCAATTCTTGAAAGCAATGACTGTTTTTAAACCTAACCGAAGTTATGTTATTTTAGGTAATCAGAAAATAAAAATAAAATAATTTATGAAAAACTGCAGTGATAGGCTTTGTGAAAGTTATAAAAGCTGTAAAAAAGTATGCCAGGAAGAATTTTTAGTACAACGACGTCAAAATATTATCGGTTATGAAGTCCAACAGCTATAGAAGTATACGGCTACACCGTAGATCAATGTAATCTTGTTTAAAAACGAATGTTAAGACTCCAATTCTATGTGCAAACCATCTAACTTTGGTGTAACCACTGGACTGTTTTCGAGTACAAGTGGATTTGTTTCAAGTGGTACATTTTCTCGAAAGAAATGCGGTGAGGCGGGTGGCGTACTTTCGAATACGATCTGCTGTGGGGTATCAGGTGGTGTATTATCCGTATTATCAGGTGGTGTATTATAAGGATGCGGCGAAATGGGGAGAGAATTGTTGAGTACTAGATCGGTATTTTTCTTCGATTCTTTCAGAAATATATCGTTAACTTTCTCGTCTTCATCCTAAATGAAAATATAATTACCAAAATGATGTTTGAAAAAAGAACATGTTAAGATCCTAGAAGTCCAGATAAACTCAACTCTTTATTCTTAAATATCAACTATTTTGGTAATGTGTTAAAAAACTAATTTCCAGACTAAAAAATAATCGTAAAAAATAACTTCCAATATATTTCTAGTATAGATAGAATCGTAGAATAATCTATTGAGTTTTTGTTTAAAAGTCATTTCTGTTGCTTTTGATTAGCTATCTAAACTTGATTAATTTTAAGCCGGTTTATTTTTCGTAGCCACCAAATTTGAAATATTCAGCACGTATTTAACTTGGTAGAAAGCAGCGGATATGAGGTCTCATGCAGATTCATTTTCGGAGAGCAGCAAATATTAGATTCTTTTTCGCAGATCAATATATGCGTTTACGGTATAGAACCATAATGTTAGCAACCAAAGAATCATCATTTCTTTCAACATTTGGATAAGGTAAGTTTGGTATTTTACTTGGAATTTCTGCAGTCAATTCACATAAAAATAGCTCAGCGTTAATAACGTTAATGTAGCATTAAATACGTCATAAATTTTACTGCGCATGCAAAAAAATAGATTTATCATCATTGAAATTAAATCTGATCAAAATATTGAAGAGTAATGAATTAAAAGCGATGTTTAGCGTGGAGTGATTTAAGCCAATATTATAAAAAAAAAGATACGTTGCGAACAAAATATAAGAATAAATTTCAAGCAAACCAAAAAAATATTTAAACGAAATGATAATCACAGAGTGTGAGTTAAATTTTAAAAATGCATATAGACTATAAAGACAGGTTCATGGACTACTTTTATGGAAGATAAACAGGCCTATGTTGCTAGTTTACCAACACAGGCCTCCAATCCACAATCTACCACGAAAATGCCGGAAAACAGAATACTTTGAGGCTAAAAACCAGGCAAAAGCAAAATATTTTCGGCTAAACAGCCGGGCAAAATCTGAATTACAAGCATAAAAAAATAGTACGCAATGAATTCTATGTATTTGATATAGTAACAACATTCATTTAAGTATATTTTAAAACATCTTATATAAAAATATTATTTAGAATTATCTAAAAAGTGGAATGAATCTGCCATTGCAAGTATTTAAAATGCATTGAAATTTAATTAAAGGTTTATATTTACAATCTTAACTACGAAATAGTAGGTATTTGTATATTTTTGATATATTATATTTTCCAAAGACATAATAGTAATATTTTTCTCTTTATCAAAAATAAATATAAAACAAAAATAAAATATAGACGTGTTTCTGAAAGTGAGCCTAAAATATGGGCGTTTCTGAAAATGTGCTGTAATCACATGACTTAATGGCATATTAAGACTAAGAAAACTAAGGCCCATTTGGAAACACAAAATTTGTATCTTCGCATTAACTTATTACGAAACATATTAATAACAACACAAAAGCCACTATTCAGTATAAACTTCATTTATGTAACGAGAGAAATATATCTTTAAATCTAATATTTAACGGCTTGTTCATATGGATAAAATTCATCCAAGTTATGTGGGACAGATTTTCGTCTGAGATTTAAAAGAAGTCTGTCATTTCAAAGAATTCAACACAAAAGTAAATTCTGTTCATACGAGAAGAAAACTTATCCCGGCAAGTGAGATAAAAATGACGTTATGAGCAATTAATCGATTGCTTAATGTCATACTAAGGTGAAATGAAATTTAAATGTCTCGATCTTGACGATGAAAGGGCCCATCAGTACAAAAACTTGGGATTAGCCATGACTAAAATTATATTATAGTTGATTAATACGCAATTTTTTTACTGATTTGAATGCAAGTATCAACTAAATAGCCATCTTGCGTTTGTATAACTTTACTTTATCCATATGAACAGTGCCTTAAGTCTAAAATAATCGTACATAAAATCATCAGTATAGTTTGCACATTGTAAAAGATAGCTCACCTTAAAGAAATGTTAAAAATAGTTCTATTCTAAACACCCACCTGGGAGCACCACATTCAGTAAAAGATCTATCATCACGTAAAGCAAGAGGAGAAAGTTAAAGGCTCAAAGTTATAAAACTTGGAAAAAGCTTTTTAATCCAAAATTTCAAACTTAGTCAAAAATTGTGGCTGAGAAAAATAACGATTGGCACAGTACAGAAAATTAAGTTAAAATGATCAATTTTTCTTTTTTCAAACTTTATTAAAAAAAAAAAAATTAAAAAGAAAAAAAAAGAAAGAAAAAAAAAATGACAATGAAATAGAGAATTAAAGAAAAAACCTTAAATTTTTTTGTCATTTCATACAGATTTTAAGTACACATTTCTGTGAATAAAGAATTTACTAGAAAAAATAAATTTCCAACACATTATCCGGTTTTAACAAACCAAAATTATTTCTATCTGTGCGCAACATACCAATACGTCCATGTAAAGCTTTTATGGGCAAATCAAATTTTTTTCCTCAAGCATTTACTACTCCAGACTGCTTTTATATTGCTTTATAAATAAAGCTATGGAAAAACATAAATTTGTAACTACCGCGCTACATATGGTCAATATAATATGCTTATCAAAATAGTGGAAATAGTGGGAGCATGCTCATAAGAAGGGTTCATTTTGGTTTCAAGTTGGGTGCTTATAATCAAATTAATTGTTTGGATTATTCAGAAACCCATTTCTTGGTAGATTATGAATTCATTTCGCTGGTCTTTCTGCAGGTATTCATTTTTTTTTAGAAAATAAGTAAATACATTTTTTAAAAAATTCCTTTACGAACAATTTGGGCTTTCACAATATCTTTTTTAGGCTTCAGTACTCACTGTTTACAAATCTATTAAATGAAAAGTCTTATGATGCCGGTGATGGGATAAAAAAAAAAATGATGCAATAACAATAAGAACAAATTTGAACAACCAGGTGTCTGGAGGTATTTAAAATGAGAGGATGATGGGAATGTATAATTCAATGTATACAACATTTGAATAGCAAATTTAGGAATATCAAAATAAGAAGAAACTCTGTAAAAGGAAGACCAGAATATCTTATACATGAAAGGAAGTACACGTGTAGAGAAATTTTAAATATTTTATATTTCAAATTTAATCTTGACGAATAACAATTGGTCCTCTTAACTGAGTTCTCTTAACCGAGTTGCTACTGATTATTATTCTTAAACTTTAAATTGCCTAATTTTCATTTTTGGAAAAGTTGTGAAAAAAGATTAAAATACTCATACTGAGTAAAAGCTAATTAATTGGAGGAAATTTTTGTGTACATTATGGAAATACATTATTAATAATAATCAACTTATAACCTGAATTTTTGAAAAAAATAATGGATCTAAGTAAATAATGTGTATGCTTTTTTTCTTTTTTTTTTTATTGTCAATTTTTTTATCATAAGATTTTGGCTTTTTTATCCTGTTGATACTAATCGATCAATATCTGAAAAAAAAAATTATTATATTGGCTTTCCAATATTAAAATTGAGAATTAAACTGGATATGCGTGTTAAAACCATCAAAATCTGGAACCAAAAGAAAGCTGAACATCTCCCATCCATCTCAGATTTAAACAATCTTATAATTGGTGAAAGTATAGCTAAAGGTTTATCTTATTGTTCTAAAACCAGGAATAACTGTAGCATTTTTGGTATTATTGGTGATCGTGAAGAACATTAAA
>JAUZNK010050110.1:0-16033 GCA_035046665.1 Euphysa ruthae
ATCTCAATCTTTACTGCTTTGTAATGGCGTTAGAAAGAATCTATGACAAATATGACAAATTAGAGTGGGTGCAATAAAACAATATAGTGCGCATTACAAAAAACTCACATAATGCATTCTATATCAAAGGAGTCAATGTAAAGGTAGAGTTTTTATAGAAAACAAATTTAAATTCAACTTTTGTTGGTCAGCAAATAAATAATCTTAAATAAATCTTCAATTTGAAGTATATAATTAAACTTATAATCTTTGTGGTCTAATAAAAGACAATCCTAGTAAATATACAAGATAAATTTGAGAACGAAAAAACAATTGATTGTTATTCTATTTATTGAAGCACGATGGCAATAAAATTAATAACTTATTGATGTAAATTTTCAAAAAATTCTCTGTGTTACTTAATCGGTTTTTGTGATTTAGTTTTGTTTGGAAGCGAGGAATAAGAATGCATCAACACAAGAATGCTGTGAGTTCTTCTAGCCAAATCAATAGTTATTAAATCAAACATATTGGGCAAAGAGGCAGGAGACAAACGGATATACTGAAAGAAGCCTTATACTTTGTACACAAACTGAATAAAAGTGGCTAGGAGCTTTTACAAACCTAGAAACTTGTACTTTTAATTTACTTTCTATTGTTTTTTCCTATTCTTATAAATTTTTAAGCATTATGATAATGCCAATTAAAAGTATTATAAAAATTAAACTTAATGTGAATGCAATTGACTTAAAAATTAAAAAGAAAAGGGTGCTTTAGGGCTTCCAAAATATTACAAATTTTAATAATACTGTTATACTTTATTTAGCTAGAAATACATTACATTATGGCTTTGTGTGAAATGTGTAGGGAACGTAATAAAGAAAAATACTGGACACCTCAAGAGTTGAAGTTATTCTTGGAAATGTTTACAGTTAAAATAATGATGGTCATGAATATAATAAAATGAAATAGACAAAATACGTAGCAATCCAAATTTTAGAAAAAAAAATTATGTTTTTAGGATGGCAAAATTAATTTGGATGAGGAGATTCATCCCAGCATGAGTTACACACCAGTTAGTTCAGTATGTCATGCCTTTCTAGCAAAGGTTTGATATTTTTTTTATTATTATTCTGGCATCAATATAAAGTTGGAAACAAACTTTTCCTTGAACCAGAAGAGCGTATTATGACTGTTAACACTTTTCAATATTATAGTGTATTATTTGTATTTCTATTAATAGTTCTTAATATCTTTTAAGAGCATATTTTACTGCTGACGGACTAACTTATGGGATCCTGTCTCTGTCTGTCTGTCTGTCAGTCTATCTGCTTTAAGTAATCATTATAAAAACAAAGTGGGTAGTTAAAATTTTAAAAAGAAACTAGCAATAGCTAAAGACTAATAGACCCGTGGATACAAATAATAAAAGCACTTTCTTTATAAAAGATTCCTTGCAATTATGTTAGTAACTAATAACATTAATCAAATTTTTAAATTTATTTATAAAACATGAATTCTTATTTAAAAATGCATTCGAAGCAAGACCCTAGTACACAAAAACTAGTACCAAATGTGCTCTCTGTAGCCATCTAGCAAAATACTAACTGCTATTAAAATGAAAATATGTGGGCATACAAGGTTGCTATGGTTACTAGCTTGAATACCAAACTCCATGCAAAATTTAAAAAAAAAGAAACTGACGTTATAATGAAAATGACTCTTAAAAAAAAATTATGTTTTATTCACTGGATTAAATGCTAATTAAATGATAAAATGCTAATAACGACAAGCTCAATAATCACAACGGAAATTCAAGAATGTGTAATAGAAAGTTTACGTAAATGTGAAAAAATGGGTCGAAACCTCCAAGGTCTATTTTGAAAATTGGTGTTGGAGCGATACGATTCAATAAAAGCGAAGTCTTAAATATTCTGAAAATTTAGCTTTTATGAGAAGGAGTTCTAATAGGAAGATATTAAAAATATTTATTATATTATATTAATTATATTATTATGTTAATATATACTATATTTATTTTTTGGAGTTGGAGATCCTCCAAGAAACCATGAGTAAACTGAGTTTTCCTTTACTTTCATTTGGTTTTAACTTTATTGAACGGTAGTTAAGAAAAACATGATTTTTCGTGGAATTTCTGAACAAGCACTGATGTTTAAGGTTTTCACAGCACACATAAATGTAATAAAATACACAAATCATGATCATTTTAATCATATTCTGTTTAAACGTGAGGAAAGTTTTTTAATAAGAATAAAATCTCTTTGCTTTGTTTTATGTTAAAATCTAATAATCAACATGTTCTAATTAATTATTGACGGTTTAATATAACTTTTAATGTTAATAGCTAAGGAGTAGCTGAGAACCAGTTTCTGTTATAAGAATAAGAAGGAAATGGTGTTTTTCCAACAGCCTCTTACTCAAAAAGCGCCCTTATTCAGAAAGTCCCCATCTGCTCAAAAAGCGCCCCTACTCAGAAGACGAAAATTAGAAAAAAAAAAAAAAAAATAGATTCAGCCAAAAAAAATTTTAGAGAATATTCCATAAAAATATATTAAAGGTTTTCACTTCCAATTTATTATACAAAACAAGTAATTTTCTTTAGATTTACCTCCTCTGCCAAAATACTGGTATACAGATCAAAAAATATTCATAGGAAAATTCATGGACACCGAACTGTCCCAGATCTCATCGCCTCTGTTGGCAATTCCAAGATTGGCAACAAATATCAAGTGAGAATTAAGAATATGTACCTAAAGTATCCAAATTTAATGCATAAAATAAAATAAAATAAATTTTTATTTGCTGATATTGACGATAAAATTTAATAACTATCTATGTGTTATAGTTTTGACGGCACCTTTAATAAAGGATCAATAACTTTGACAAGTTTTTCCAGTGCCAAATTAAAAAAAAAAAAATGTGTTTTCCAAGTATTTATGACACATTTTTTCTCAATGTAAAACTTTAAAATACTACTTAAACATGCCGAACAAACGTTTGAGCTTTAAATACGATATGTCTTTTCATATAGGCCTTCACATCATAAATACGGAATGTAATTTTATACCTATTTATTTTAGCCATTATTATCGATCTAAACAGAATAACTACTGTAAAACGTAAAAATATGCCGGTAAATGAAACCTGAAGACCATTTCAATTTCTGTTCCGCATATTAATTATTGATGTCATAATTTAATGACTTTACAAATATTAAGACAATTAATAAACATCTTTTAGATCACAGAAAATAAAATCAGATTCAGCACCTGAATTTGTTGAAGTAAAAAAAGAAAAAGTTGCAAAGGAGTTAGGTAATAAACTTTTGAAATCAATGGACTATCCCCTATCCACTTGTTTGCCGACCCATGCAAGCATGAAAAATGGACGTTAAAAAAAGAGATATGTCGATATAGCAACGACAATTATAGTAGTAATAATGTAAGGGCGATAGAGCTTTTAAAAAATTGGCATTTAAGTATGATTTAAAACCTACTGTCTAAAAAAAAGTGCTCTTATATGACTATTTGTAGCATTTTAGTCCAATCATAAACCTGGCCGTCAGAGCATTTCAACAAAAGTAAATAACCGTCGAAAATTTTAGTTGTCATACCAGAAATTTTTAACTGATTCGAAGTTAATCATTTTAAAGAATCATCAAAAAATAAATAAATTTAGAAAAAAAAACATTAGAGAATACTTCATAAACATATAATAAAGATTTTCACTTCCAAAAAATGTTTTTTAAATAATTTTTTTAGACTTACCTCCTCCGCCAACAGATTGGCTGGAAGAAATCGCAGCTGAAAGCTCAATTTCATCACTTTTTATGGCAACATTGGCAAACATCAAGTGAGAATTAAGAATATGTACTTAAAGAATCCCGATTTAATGCATAAATTACAATAAAATAAAAAAAAATTTTTATTTGCTCATATTGACGAAATTTAATAACTATCTATGTGTTATAGTTTTGGAGACACCTTTAAAGTTTAAACTTTAAAGTATCAATAACTTTGACAAGTTTTTCCAGTGTCAAATGAAAAAAAAAAAAAAAACATTTTCAAAATATTGAATTACTACGTAATCTATTAACACGAACAAACGTTTGAGCCGTAAATAAAAAATATATTTTCATAATATTTCTTTAAGTCACAAATGCGTAATGGGCTGTACATATACAAATATGTATATATTTATATGAAAATATATATTTGTGCAATTTTGATATGATGTGACAATTTATTAATGTAAAATTATTAAGCTTTCAAATAAATGTATTTTAGATTGCAAGGTATAAAACCAGATGAGGGGAACAAAAGTTTGGAGAGGTTTGAAACCCAAAGAGCCAGGAAGCTAGGTAAAAAATTTTAAAGACAGAGTTTTTAGTGTTTTACTTTTTTTTTCTATCTCTGCTAGCATGGAAAATTAAACTAAAATTAAACTAAAGGTGATTATGGTGCCAATATCTAACTTCACAACTGTGCGGATAACGATTATTTAGTTTCCACAAAAATTTAAAATTTTTTATATTATAAAGCTGCCTTAACAATTACTATTAAATTTATATAGTGAAAAATTATTTATCCCGTGAAAAACTTTACCATTAACCTGAAAGTCTTTGCAATTAGATTTTAAAGTCATATTCTGCAATGTCCAATTTATTCTGTTAAGAACACTCAGATTAACATTAACATTCAAATTAATTTTTCTAATTTACATTTAAGCATGGAACCGTCTTGATCCTAAACTGCTTAGCTCAACATCAGTTTCAATATTCAAAATATTCTTGTGAAAGTTATGCCATCTGAAACCGGAACCTATTTTAATATACTAGACTATACTAGACCCTTACAGTCTAAACCTTCTAAACTTCTCTCTTGGCTCAAATTTGTGCCCAACTTTCTCCATAGCACAAATCCAATTTGCCGTGGTAATATTGAAAGCGACTCTGCTTTAAACTATATATTGTATTATTCCACCAAAACTGGACATTTTAACATAAATTTAACATAAATGTTCTGCATATATTATTGCCTACCTGAGACATGAATATATTGGGGTAATATGAGTTAATTTCTAGCATTTGGTGCTTTTGACATTTTTGATCATTTTTGAGAATTTCAAAATTATATCGAAACAATATAATTGCTTCATTATTTCATGAATTACTGTGGCATATTTTCAGTTATTTATGTTAATTTACTTTGGAATAAAGCTCTTTAACAACATGTGTCACTTTCTGAATTTAGCAGCAGTACTATTAACAACGCAATAAATTTGAAATAGTAAAAAAGTAGTTAACATGTGGAGTTAAAATTGGATATCATTTACAATTCGTGTCTAAGAGCTCACTAAGTACAGTTTTTCACAGAGTTTTTATATAGGGAATGAAAATTTATTAATGCGAGATGAGTTTATCTTGGCCCAGAAAAAATTTTTTGGGATTATGTAAGTATAGGATTGATGTGTCTTATAAGCTTTTTACAACACCACAAAAAGTATGGATATCCAAGCAAAGCACTTTTATAAAGAATAAAAAATTGTTGGTAATGTTTGGACATACCTGCCCACACAAAAAATGAAACGATGCATACAAGGCTAAATTATACTAGTATGGCCTTGAACAATATTTAGATATAGATTTTCCACCCGTGTGATAAAGAAACTTGCTATATGTAATAGAAAGTTGAATACTGTACGTATAACGAAAAACCCTTCAAAAAAACTCTGAAATACAAGCAGACCGAACACTTAGCTAATTTTTGCGTATAAAATAAGGAATTAATTTTGCAGTTTTTTTAGAATTTTAGCAGATGTTTTGTTTTTTGATTTTGATTTTGTGGATTATCACTAGGCTTACCAAGTTAGGAGTGACCAGCAAAACTTGAAGAAATTATATACAAATATATTTTTTTACTTAAATTATGTTACTAGCTTCAAAAAAATTAAAAATTGATGGCCGTATTTTATTAAAAATTTGATTTCTAAATTTAATTTGTTTCACTATTTAATAAACGTGATACCAAATCACAAAAATAAATTTTTTAACAAATAAAGACTTTAGTAAAAGCATGTAGAAGATAACATGTAAGGAGATACTTAAACTACCGAGTTAATTCCTGTAAAGACACAAAATTAAATATAGCAATAGTATAACAGAATAGCTTTATACCCACCAAAATTTTGTTAATTGGTGCACATAACATTAAAGGATGCGGTAAAGACAATTTTAAAAAAACTGTGTGTAAACAAATATTACTTTTACACAAAAAAGAAAAGGAACAGAAGCGAATTTATTTGCTGATTTTTGACTTATGTATTTTAAGATAAAATATATGGAATTTGCCTCCTGAAATTATTTTAAATCAGTTGAATATACCCTTGCATTCAGTTGTGATTTATCCTTTATTCTATAATTTTGCGACCAGAAAATTATTTTTCTGCCCGTTTCATGAAGAATATATCGAAAAAGAATAAGAATAATAAATGTTCTATAAACGAACAACCTAGTACTTATAATGTCGAATGTTTGTAATACTATTTTACCAACAAATGAAAATCATTAACATTGTCATAATCATCGAACCGTTGACATTGTATTATTTCTACTTTTTAACATAAATAAAATTAACTAATTAACTGGTCAGTTTGTCTAAATCAAGGTATGAAGGTGCGTGAATCAACGGTATTATTATAGATGTTTAAGAGCATTGGAATGGAACGTTTAAATAAAATTTTCTGCTAATAGTATTGAAATTAATTTTAATTGGTAGCAAATTATTGTCTCAATTGAATTATTCTCTATTGTTCTACTGTTCTAACAGTATCAATAAAGAAATGGGGAGGTGAGACAATATATGAAAAATACTTTTGCGATCCAATGAGATCCAGCTGCAAAGCTTTTAACGTTCGATTTTTTTGTTTTCACAAAAATTTCAATTTTAAGGAGTAAAGTGGATGAAAAGAAGTAGGGCTGAACTATATTTCTTTTCATATTCGAAGAAAGAGTCTATAATAGAGTTCACCATGTACAAAACAAGTAGTTATTAGCTCAGAAGTCCTCCAAAATCTTATTCAACAATAACCAAAATAGACTGACAAAGAAATAGAAAATACTATTTAGAAAAATTGAAATAAAACTTTATAATACCCTTTCTTTAACTGAGACCAAGCAAAGGTAAAATTTCTAATAACGCCTTGTGTCGAATGCGCTGTTTGGACATTTTGTTGTTGAAAGTTACGCCCATAGTTTTGATACAATGATACAGGAGGGTTTCCATAGTTATTTAAAAAGTTGAATGGGGTGGTAGCTGCAGGTGTAGTGTGAAGATTTTTAAAACTGTCTTGCTAATATGCATAAAAGATTTCCATCTTTAACATGGTGCAATCTTTTGGATCAGAATGTAGCAGGTTATAAGCTACTGTTTTTCCACATAAATTTGCAGGTTCGGCAAGCTTGTCATAGGGCGTCTTTGGTTGGAGTATATTTAGCTGCAAAGTCGCTTGGGTATTTAAGGATTTTAAAAGAGCTGTCCACAAGGCAGCTTTAGCCTCACTTGCGTCAGAAGATTTTGTCTTCTTGGCTTTTGGCGGAATAAATGCATCTTCTTTTTCAAGTGGTTCAAGGGAACTAATAGACGAATCAACTTCTGGTGTAGCTTCTAAAAATTCCATTTTGGGACAATATTCCCAATTATAGTTTACAACGTCATCCTTTCCAGCTCCAGAAGATCGAGAAACATTTTCAGAATCTTTTTCTCTTTTATAATGAGTTAAAAGGCTGCTCCAATCTTTTTCAATGTCTTCCTTTGTGAAATTTTCATCAAATTCCCCGACTAACTTTTAAACTAAAGCACGGCATATTTCGATCTTTGTATTCCAACATCCCATGATTCCATAAAGCAGGATTGTGTTGGTAGAAAGCAATTAATGTTTCCTGTTCTTTACTTGTAAAAACTGCTTTTTTGACCAAAAATATTTTACTTTCGTAAAACTTCTACGATTTTTTTTGTAAATTTCCACCCTTGTATTTCTTTGACTTTCTGAGTAAGCTTGTTCTCAAACCAATAAATATGATTTCTAACGTATTAATCACAAATTTTTTTGAGTTTTTGTTGTTCCTTTTGCACCCCACAATTCTGGTCTGGATTTTGTTTGTAAAACTCAATTAGCTTTAATTGTTCGTTGTCTGAAAGTTTGACAGAACCTTCTTGTAACTTCATTTTGTAAACACATCTAAATTAATCGAATAAATTTCAGAATTTGTTTAAAAAGTTTGTTGCGCGTATTGGCCAAGTGAGGTTTGTCCGGCAAACATCCAAATCATACTACAGAAACAAAAAAAAAAAATACTGAAAAATTGGAATTTGCAATTGTTTTTGTGTGGGCCGCTTTTTTAAACACGTGTTTAAAAATTTTTGCTCGTGGCCACAAGGCTATAGGTTAGAGTTAAAAATGAATTACGCTCGGTAGTACAATATTAAAGGTATTAAAACTTTCTTCGATGAACTATTTGCAATAAAAGATTTGCTGGCTATTCATAAACCTACTGGAGTAACAAAAATCGACAGAATTTTTTCTAGCAGCCAGTTAAATGAAAGTTTTCTTTCGGGTATTTGTAAAACAGATATATCTGACCATTTTCCAACAGTTTTAGTAATTCGTACTATTTTAAAAAACCTAAAATTCCGATTAAAAATTTTTTCAAAAGAAATAAAAAAAAACTTGGACTCTTTTAAAAAGAATCTTAACGAAACTATGCGGAATAATGTCTAACTCGAACAATCTAACATTTTTATTTAACATTTTTATCTTTCTCCGACAAAATTCAAAGCATTTTTAATAATACATGTCCTCTATTTGAGGTAACACCTAAATCCAAAGAAATCCTAAACCCTTGGATTTGGTATAAAAAATCCTCAAAAAAAAAAAAAAACTTTATAGTAAATAAATGCTTGAAATTCTGTTCAGCCATTGATCAAAATAAATATAAAAAGTACAAAAATCTGTTCCAATAAATTGTTAAAAAAAACCAAAGCTAGTTACTACTCAAAACAACTTAGCAAAAACGTAATTCTAAAAAAACATGGCAAATTATTAATGAAATAACTGGACGTAAAAAAGTATTTAATGACGCTCTTCGCAATACAATAAAACACAATGTAACTACCCTTTATGATAAACAGAAAATATGCAGTGAATTTAATAAGTATTTTGTTAATGTTGGTCTCAACTTAGCTATAAATATTCCTCCTGTAAATAAAAATAAAAAAAAAAAATTAAATTTTTATAGAACTTCTGAATGACCGAATCAACTCAGTTTTTCCTAACAATGAGCTAGCTCATGAAGAGCTTGATAAAGCAATTTCTGCTCTTAAAGCTAATAATAAAACTGCTGGATATGACGATTTAAATAGTGAAGTTATCTTACATACTATAAGCAGCATCAGAAAACCTTTACACTTCATCTTAAATTTATCTTTAAAAGAAGGAACTTACCCTGATATTTTGAAAGTCTCTAAAATAATTCCTATTTAAAAAAAGGGTAACCCAGCATTGCCCTCTAACTACAGGCCTATTTCATTAATTCTAGTTATTTCAAAAACTAGTTTGGTATAACAGACTTTATTCTTACTTTATTTCTAAGAAACGCCTCTATACGACTCACAATTTGGCTTTCAAAAACACTGCTCTTCTGAACGCACTACTCTTGAACTCGTTGATCAGATAACTAAATTTTTTGAAAACAACACATTTTTGTTATGGGTCTTTGTAGATCTATCCAAAGAGTTAATCATGATATCTTGTGTTAGACAAACTATGTTACTATGGAATTAGAGGTAGATCATTTGATTGGATCAAAAGCTATCTTAAATGTAGAAGACAATTTGTTAATAATAAAAACTCAGGATTAAAAGAGGTTTTGTGGGGTGTTCCACAGGGATCGATTCTAGGTCCATTCCTTTTTTTAATTTACATCAACGATATGTATAAAACATCCACTATCATATCATCGATTATTTATGCCGACAACACAACCTTCTTTCTTAGAAATAACAATATCAAAACTGTTTTTAATGTCATGAACCATGAATTAGAAAAAATTAATGTGTGATTCAAGGCAAACAAACTTTCCTTAAACACAAATAAAACAAAAGTCACGATTTTCCACAAGATCTCACAAAATTATCGAACGAGAAAATTGCTTGAAATTTCTTGGTGTTTTATTCAATAAGAATTTATCTTGGAAAAGCCATATCACAACATTAGAATCTAAACTCGCATGGACTATTGGTCTGTTATACAAATCGAGATTCTATCTCAACATGCAATCTCGTAAACGCTTGTATTTACGTTTTATACGGGCCACCTTTCATATGCTAATATTGCTTGTGGAGCTACCCACAAAACCAAACTAGTAAAATTAATAAATCTTCAAAAACAAAACCTGCAAAACTATAACGTACAAAAAAAGACGTTACAGCGTATTACCTGTAATGGAAGATTTCAAAATTCTGAACATTTACAACTTAAATATCTACCAAGTTTTGATTTTTATATTAAAAGTTACTAAAAAACAAGCCACGTTAAATTTTGATTAATTTTTTGAACTTAATAATTCCAATATTACCTTGCGATGTAATCATAGAAAAACATATACTCAACCAAAAAACTCCTTTAAACAAGTAGAATATTCTATCTCTTACAGAGGTTCTAAACTTTGGAACTCTCTGAGTTGTGAATTAAAAGGTGTCAAAAGTCTTAATATCTTCAAAAAAAAGTTTTAACGTTTTCTTAATTATACTATAAAATATCTTTTGCATCGAATAAGACTTTTTTATTACTTTTAATAACTTAGTAATTACTTTAATCTAATTTTTCTTTCTAACACCACCGCCATTTTGTGTTTGTGTTTTTGTGTATCCAGGATACACAAAAAACCTAGGGGTTGAGAAGATTTCGGTTTAAAGGTAAAACTGTTTTGAATTCGAAATATATACTTTGTTAATATTTATATAATTTGCAACTCCATTGGGATCATATTAATGCAATTCTTTGTATTTGATTTTCCTCACGGGGTGATTCAATTAATACAAATATAGACAATATAGACACCCTTTCAAATAGCTGAAGCCGTTAAATTTTTTCTAATTGTTAAACATAAAAACAAAGGTGAAAACTGAACCTCTATCAACCCTTCATTGATAAAAATTATAGAAATTACAAGCAGACGCATAGAAATCAATTAATTGCACTTCATTTTTTCTGATTTCTCCACCATGAACGACAATACTATAATCTACTGATTAAACCTCACAGTACAATAACTATTTATGAATTTTAGATGCAGAGATAAATAACCACCACTGGGGAACAGTGGCGGACATTCAAAACCAAATTAGTAGCCAATTAAAACACGCTCCAAGAAGACAACAACAATTGGAACTTATGCCGATTGCGGATGTAAGTATAGTTCCATGATGGAAATATCATATGTCATGCGTACTAGCTGATGCGGTGTATACTACCACGCTCTCTTAAACTATGTTCTTATATTAAGGAGATATTTTATAACATTTATATAATTTTTAGATGATTCTTGTTGCTGTTTGAAAATTCACTGAATGAAAGTAAACAATGCGTGGTTTAATTTAAACTGTTAATATATCCCTTGATGTCATTGAAATTTGATACTATTTTTCGACGGCAATTCACTCAATGAAATGGCCTAGAGATATAAATCCGACAATTTACCTATTTAATTGTGAATATAATTGTTTAACTGTCAATATAAAAATTGTTCGGTCAAAATGCTGTGGTGTCCTGTCCCGTACATCGTTGGTCTACTTATCTTTTTCCAGTCAAAGGTCATTTACCTAGTTTCGAATTTAATACACTCTTAGGATGGTAATATTTAAATTAAACTTTGCCAATGTTTGTTTTTGGCAACATAAGTGGCTGTTTCTGTCCATGATGTAACTTTGCATCCATTCAATATTATTATATAAAAATTTGGTATTTTTATTTATCATGAAGAAAAATACAACTTATTGGATATATCACACCTTGGTGCAGCTGTTGGACGGAATATGTGAATGAAATTTTCAAAGGTTGACTGGCAATGTAATATGGACGTTATTTCGTCATTGTAAAACGTCATGATATGACGTTGTCCTGAGGTAGTTTCAACGTCATTTTTCCTTTAATTTCACTAGCTCTTGATATGTCGGGGTCAAATGTATATTGCGATTCGTTACAACAACGAAGCATTTCAATAATGGGCTCAAAATTTTTCGGGATGAAGTACTTTAACTCTGAGTCCGGGAAACCCTCTGTGTCAGAATTTGGATTATCAACTCAAAGATAAAAGTTTTCAACTTTCTGTTCTTCTTGTTTGTTTTTGAGAATTTTTTGTGATTTTGGTCAATTTTTTACTAGTTTTGTAAGCTCATATGAGTCTTCTCGATTCTCTTTTAGTAAAACGTAAAGTACAATTCATGACAGTAGCAATGAATAAGAAGACGTTTTAGGTTTTCCCGCTTGATTACAGTTGCATTTCTTTTGCCAGTCATAAGTCATAACTTGAGTATTGTTTTTTTTTTCATATATTAATAAACAATTTTTTATGATTACTGTTGAAATAAGACGTTAAGTAAAATTGTGCAACTCTACCTCTACACCTGTTACGAATGTAAACGTTCAGTATTCTGTAAATGAAATGCCATAATATAATTGAAAAAAATACCCTAAAAGTAGCTAACTGCATTAAATAAATTTATCACACAGATTTTAGACCTCATAAAATTTTGGATGTATATCATGGTCGGTTTTGAATGAAAACTGTACATTTATAAATATTATAAAACATCAGGACGCCAATATTCTGTATGCAAATATTACTCCTGCACATGTAATTATTAGATGATAATTAAATGGAAGTTAACTATCACCCAAATGTCGCTTATTTTTGCAAAATAAGGGTTCCAATTGCATTTTTTTCAATTTTTTTCCCTCAAAATCATTTTATAATGACCCCAATATTAACGAAATTTGAAGGGAAGATCTACCCTTCATTTAGTTATCGGGGAATGTAAAGAGTGTGGTGGAAAACTTTGTGGGGTTTGTCGGTCTGTATTGGGCATTGGCTCCCTTAGAGATAAAGATGATAATGATACCAACGATATTCGGGCTGGAGTTTCGTCACGGAAATCCATTCAACTTAGTATATTTTGTACAATACAAAACCTGCAAAAAACAATATCTGGGTAGCACATGTAATATATTTCGGCTTACGGTTAATATATCTATTAAGCCTGTTACAGGAAATATTGTCTTAAGAAAATCTTTCCACGATCATTTCAGTCAAACAGACAATAATAGCATAGAGGACTGGGAATTTAGTCTTATATAGCAAGTAGGGTATCTCAATTTTTGCAATAGACGAGAGAAAAGTTATGAAGACATCTTTTTCACAAATATGAAACAACAAAACGATGAAGTTTTAAACCATTATTATATACGATTAAAGGAACAAACAAGCTTCAAAATGTAGCACAAAAGTGCTAGTAATTGAAATAGTAAACAAATTATGGAGTTGGTCAACAGCGAAAGAAGAAGTAGAAATATAATTCATGATTTCTTTTTAGCTTTAATGGGATGGTACTCACGATTTTATTTGACTCAAAAACATGCATCTGTGGAAAATAATCTTTAGCTTTAGCTTTTCACTTAAAATTCATGATCTTTGATAACTAGGCTTTAAAGAAAAACTATTATTCCACACTCAGGGCTGGCAAAAGAACCAAGGTTAACATTAGGTCAGCGCAAAAAGGGCCGATAAGTTATCGTTTTGGAAGTAGCCCTGATTGCCTAGAAACATTATTCCACACTCTTTATTTTTGTTTCTAGTTGCTACGTCAATACCACTGTATGATAGACTTCTCTTTAAAAATAATGGTATGGCACTTTTTAAAATAAAATTCTCCAAGAAAATATATCAGTGAACTTTTGGCGGGCAATTCTCCCTGGAGAAAGTTTCTAGGGGTCGATATTCCGGGGCAATTTCCCTGACACCAAAATTTTTATCTCAAAACCAATTTGCGGCTAAATATAAACAATATTATATTATTAGCTTAGTTAATATTGTTGTTTTTTTTTTATTTGAAGTTTGATCCTGATAGACCTTCAATTTTCTTGATTCAAATAACAATAGAATTCTTTGCATATATATATCTAATATATATTTTATCATATAATGCTTTAACGTTTTGAAATAAGTGGGAAATCAAAAAAAAATTTTTTAAATGCCTATGTATATTATTTTTTTTATTACTTTTTACATTAAGTTAAGGTAGATAGATCATTATGCCAGTATTTTCTCACACTTGCATATTTTATCAAGTTAGCAGAGACAAAAGAAATTTTAGATAAGATAAGTGACAGGTTGTGTTAACTGATGGTAGGGAGGTCACTCAAAATTTCAAAGTGATCAAGTTCATCCAATTTTAATCTCAAATGAAAGGTCTTGGTCTTTTATTTCCAAAATTACCTTACTTTTTTGCCAGAGTTTAAGCGGATCTGGAGATATCCTAATTTTATATGCCAGAAATGGACCAATTTTGGGAACTGAGTTCCTCATATTATCAATAAAATAATGGCACCAAAAGAGCAATATTTTGTTGTATTTAATGGCTCTGCCTGACTTAATTTCACGTAGTTATAGTTCCTTACACTTCTATCGAGAGTTTAATATAGCAATGGATGTGTAGTTAGCAACTGGACTAAGATCAACAAAAATGTAAAATTTTTACTGAATTTTAGTGGGCCCAAATGTCATAACTTGGGCATTTTAGGTCCATAATACCCTTGATAATTCAATTTATACAAAACTTTCAGAAGATTTAAATACCTCAATGAATGTGTTATTAAGAGCTGTATCAGAATGACTCAAATATTTTAGAAGTACCCCAATTTTAGGCGCCTGGGTCGAAATATGATATTTAGGGTTATTTGGGTCCATTATACCCTTTTGTAGATAATTCAATTTGTACAAAACTTTCAGAAGACTTAAATGCCTTATTGAATGCGCAATTCATTTACAACTACGTACGCAGTGCACTGAAATAAAAAAAAGTGAAAGTGAAAGCGTTATTTGTGCAGCGTGTTTCAAAAGTTTTCATTCGCAGCTTTTTTATACTTTATATTTTAACGTTTGGCCAGATATTTAAAGAGCCTTAAAAGCAACCCTCAATGCCTGTTCTTGTAACATCTAGGGTCAATAACTCAGAATTTTAGTAGGAGATGTGGCAATTTACTGAGTATGTTGCACATACTTGGTGAAAAATAAAATGACTTTTAGCGCTAATTATTGTTTTATAAAGAGTTAATATCTGTAACGAAGCAATGTACTTTATATACAAAAGTTTACCAAGTTTTTATTCTTGGAGGTTGCACAAAGATTATTCAAGCACCCGGTGTCTTATGGAGCATTGTTTTTAAAACACGTTGTACAAAGAAGTATGAAAAATGACTTTTGGAAAAGTTTATATAAAGAAACAACTAAATGCAATTTAAGGTACCGTAACGAAGAAGAGCTGTTGAGTGGATCATCGATTAATGGGCTTTGTTACCTACAGGGATTATCAACCATTCATTTAATTCATGCGCGTTAAAGTTTGATTGCTCAGAAGATGACCTCATTTATTGCTTTAAAGAGAATCAGCTTTGTCCGGCCGGTAAAGAAATATTGAAACCTTGATTGGAGATTATAAATAATTTAGAAAAGGAAACAAATTCGTTTCAATAAAACCGTTAAAACCAATAAATTCGGGATTTGGAAGAGGCTGCAAACAAATTTTTTATTTTGGACCAGAGTAATATGAAGTCCATTTTGTATAAATTGAAATTAATTGCTATTGTAAACATATTTTATAGTGTTGCTTGTGTAAATCTTCTATTCTAAAATTTAATTCTTACTGTTCTTTTTTTGATAAAATATATTTTTTAGATAAACAAATTATATATACATATA
>JAUZNK010050121.1:0-15000 GCA_035046665.1 Euphysa ruthae
TATAAATAATAATTAATGCCACATATATTAAGAAGAGAAATCATCAGCCTGCTAAGCTATAAATGAATGTTGATTTTATTCAAAACGTTATTTGCCAAAAAGATTTCCTCGAAAACGTTTTTTATAACGAGATTTTTTTCTTTAAGATATTTTCTTCAAAAAATTTATGGCCACAAAATATACTGTCCTACATGCTTAAAACTTATAAACCCCACAAATGATTATTTTCTGCAAAACAAATGAAACTAGATTTTCTTCAAAAAGTTATGTACCAAGAAATTTTCCTCAAAAATATCTTTTTGAACAAGATTTTTTTCTTCAAGATGTTTTTTGTAACAATATTTGTTTCAAAAAATTTGAAACTAAATTTCGTTCATTATTATTTGAGAAAAAAAAACCTTTATGTAATTTTTTTTTTTTTTTTTTTTTTTTTAGTTTTGAGCCAAAATATTAATTTCGGACAGTAAAAATTAAATTTTAGTTTGTTGCTATCAATACCAGAGTCAATTAAATTAGTTAAAGTAATAGTATTACCTGGAATAGCACATCTGTTGCGATGTCAAAAATAGCATGTTTTATATAAATTTCCTTGAATATTTATGACGTCATTTTGAGACCAAAAACTAATTTCGTACAGTTAAAATTTAATTTATTGATACTCAAACCAATATTAAAGTCAAAGGGTTTGATTACAATAATAATTTACCATAAACTAATACAAGTTTAATGTGTTTAGTGACACGCTAGTTTTCATGAATTTGGGTGAAAGTTGATGACTTCATTTGGGCCAAAAAGTGTCCAATTATTATTATTTTTGCAATTTTTTTTTCTGAAACAGGTAAATTAAATGTTATTTTTTCATAAAATATAATCTGTGCCTTTAAAACATGCATTTTTCTCTTTTATTTCTGTAGAATTGTTTTAAAAGTTAAAAAAATATGGTGATATTCAAAATTTAGGCCCAAAAATTAAAAAAAAAAATTACATATTCATCTGAAATAACCAACATGAAGCTTTTCAAAACCGTTTATCATGTATGGAATTATTTTGTCTATCTAATATTACAAGCATTTTAGTGGAGTCTATACCAAAAAAATCGACAAAACAGGTCATTTCGGTATCAAGTCGTCAAACGGCTATGTTATTGGCAAAGAAATGAATGATATATAAAAATAATTTGGTAATTGCCCAATTAGATTTCATTTTCAGATCAGGGAATATTTTTCTGCCAGTAAAATAATTCAGAGGATTTAGTTTTATTTGATATGATGTTGTAAGAGTATAAGTTTTTTGGATCTTAAGTACATAAGTTTTTGTTACACATCACAAAACTAGAAGCTTTTTGGAAATTCTTTTATGAAGCCTTTGACGTAGTTACAAAAATACTCTCAAAATTCCATTCACAATTCAATTATGTCTTGAGGTAAAAATATATATTTAAATTTATTTGTGTTGTTTTATCTATTTAAATATTAACAATACCTACCTACCGCAAGATCATAATGTACATCAGCAGGGCAGAGCTTCCAACGAAACGTTGCAAAATAGTTCCAGCAATAAGGAGTTGGAAAACTTCTATTAAACAGATGATTAGATACATACTCTCAAAAAAACTCTGGCTTTTACTGAGTTAAATGATTATACAAATTATTAAGAGCGGATTACAAATATAAATAATACACCAATCACTATCCAGGAATGGTGTAAAACAAATCTCAGGACCAGGCAATGATGGCAAGAACAATAACAAGAGAAACCATTGGAAACATAATTCTGTTTATCTATTTTGCGACCGCATTCGAACAGTTGCTATGACTATCTTTCTCTGTCCTCCATTTCACTGGCAAGATTTTCCCGCGGTATTCCTGTGTCTTGTTCAATTTGATCAATATATGTACGCTGCATAATTAAAAAAACTTTTTTTTTTCTTCAAGAAAATATTTACTGATAATAACCACATTTTTTGAAACATATACTATCTAAAATTTGTTTTAAAAGTCAACTTAACAAACTGGGAAAAATGAAGTTTTTTCCGTTGTCCGGATAAGAATTCATATACTCACAACAAACTTTTCAGATATTCTGATAAAGTTGGAAGTAATTATCAGACAGGATGATGAGCTTCCGTAATGATATTTAAATTTGATTATCTTTAATCTTTCTTCATTATAATTATAAGGCTTCATTTTTTTTAACTGAAAGTATAACTGACATAACTGGTTATTGTAGAACGAAGTTGATATGGAGGAATGGTGAGTGTATTAGCCTCAAAGATTTTTTTTCCATATTCAACGTAGAATGGGGCCATGCAGCAATGGAGTCTAGGGAAGCTGTGGTGTTACCTTCATCAAAATCTTTGAACATGGTGGAAACAGGCCATGTGCTTAGTTGTTAAAAAAGTAAATTAATAACAAATTAATATTTATGTATGATTAATTTAATCCGGTATAATCAAATTAGATATTCGTTGGTAAATCTGGGTCTTTAACAGCCTGAGTCTGGTAAATGCCATTTAAGCTCTGTGCAAAAACGGAGTCAAAGTTATTCTTTTTTTCTATGGAGTGAACGAAAAAGTAACAAAGGTCGCAAGATTAAATTTTGTTATATGATGAGGTATTCACCACACATGGGCAATGTACGTAAAATTTAATAATTGTTGTTAATCAACGCTTCAAGTTTGATAACTAAAAAATTTTTATCTTGTCAACTTGATATCTAGAAATTAAATGACCAATATCGTTTGTCATTTCGTCATTTGATCGGCCTCAAACAAAGTTTTTATGTCTTTGACATTGTAAATTAGATCCAACTGCTAAACAACTCATCTCAAGAATTTCTAAAAAAATCTATTTTGATGATTTTTAAGCTTTCAACCTCCCAAAGCCACTTATGTTTTCGGTGAGCTGCGTCTGCCGAAGTAACACCGAACGAAATTTTCTAATACGCCAAAACCAAGTATCATAAAAGGAAGGTTTGGTGTTGAGGATTTTTATACCATTTAGCCCATGATTTTTATTGGCGTGATATTACTTCGAAATTTGATTGGCTCCAAAACCTACTAAAAATTTTATTATAAAACAATGCTAAGAATTCTTCTTCTTGCTAGTTTGAAGTTTTTTATATCATTGCATTTAAAACACTTCAGGGATAAATAATAAACTATTCTTGATGAAATCGTCTTCAAACTTAAAATTTTAAAAAATATAAATAGATGATGCTTCAAGTTGTGAGAAATCAACACGCAAACAAGGGGAAAGATTCGTACATTCTGCAAAATGCACATTTTCCAATAGTGGATAAAAAATTCAGCTAAAAATTCTGTATAAGATCATAAATTAATGTTGAATCTTTTTCCACATTGCGGTTTTCCCCGTTGCAGGTTTTTAGTAATTTTCTTAAGAAATTGCTTTATCCTGTTTTATTTGACAGATTTTTCGGAGATGAGGTTTTCGAGATTGTGAGAACGATATCATTTTAATTTGATGCCAGAATAACCCTATTTGATAGGATGCAATTGTAATCTAATTGATTAGGATGCAAGAACCACCTTACTTGATAGGATAGCTACGAATGGCCTTATTTGATAGATAGCTACAAGAATTACCTTATTTTATAGGATAGCTACAAAAAGGACCTTGCTTAAATAGATAGCTACAAGAATTGCCTTACTTGATAGGTTAGCTGCAATAACAATCTTATTTGATAGCTACAAAAATGAACTTATTTGATAGGATAGCTACAATAACGACCTTAGCTAATATAAGTTACCTTTAATGGAATGCGGCTTTTTCGTGATAGCTTTTCCCAAAAAAAGTGTTCATTGCCATCACACCCCACTATCAATAATGCTTCGATCATGTTCCGTCTAATGAATAGCTCCTTTCTCTGGAAACTTTCCTTGAAGTGTGATGAACTAAAGAACGTTCTATGGCTTTCATAAAATCATAAAAATAATTAACATAGTGAAATACCTTAAGAAAAGAAAAATCATTTTTCCTAGAACGTTTTAAATGATTTTCTAACGTAACATTTGGCGTTAATCATTTCCAATACGTAGTAATTAAAATAATTTAAGTTTTTCTAGAGTTTCCTTGAAATTGTTTAAACATTCTATCGCCAGAAATTGCTTTAAAAAATTATATTTTACCTCACGGACAAGGTTTATTATCTCACAGTTGTGTTTTTCAACTCACAATTTTCAAAGCATATATCAGCAATTATCTCAGCAAGAGAATATGTTTTTAACAAAAAAGTCCAAATTTGCATAAATTTTAAAAGTGAATATTCTTTCCAAGAAAAGGTATCCAAATCTAATTTTATTCAAATCCGGCTAATGTCTTTTAAAATATGTTGAAAAAAAGGATAATTCTTTAGCTTGAAATGTAACACGTGATCAAAAACTGCGACATAAAAAATATTAATAATATTTTTGCCACGTCAGCAATAATTTCTAAATACCAATAAGGCTAATTTTTCAAAATCATTAAAAAGTTTGACGTCAAGCGTTTGAGCATATTACTGAGTAGACCATAAAACTGGAAATGAATTTGGAGGTTTGACATCAGGTCTAGTTAAAATGCATTCTAATTTTGAAGACAGGTCAAAAAATATTACAATAACGTTAATATTCAGGACAAAAATTATTCTATATTAATCACTGGTAGCATAAGAAAATTTGTTGTTTGTTGAATTCTGCTGAAGTTTTCTTCTGTCATCAATTATTACATACCATTTCTAACTTTGACTTAAGCAGTAAAGAAACAGACTTTTGTAGACTTTTAAGCTTTTCTTTAAATCCATCTGTTAAAGTAATTTTTTTTTCAGTCTTGGTTAATTAAATATTTGATGAGCAAAATAAAATTATTAACATATTGTATAGCATGTTTTATTGTTTTGACTTAATCGTGTTTATTTATGGCGAGGTTAGTTAGCGTCCCATTCAATCACACAAGATGCAGTACACACTACAGATCCCATTCAATAAAACCCAGTTATTTGTTCAAACAAATATAATTTTATCAATGGATTTTGAAAAGGTGCTTAAGTACTTAAGATATTGCAACTAATGTAAGGAGTAAGGAATCCGAAGTAAAATCTTATAAAAACCTTTAAGTTTTCCTCAAACTACCTCTGTTTACTTAATTGAACGTTTTCTTAAATTTAATTCCGATTATTGGTTAGTGATTACAGGAAGATTTTTAATCACACTTCACACCCCTGTTCATTCCAATCACAATTCAAACCAATGTTTGTTCCAATCACATTTCACACCTTTTTTTGTTCCAATCAAACTTCACACACCTGTTCGTGCCAATTTCACTCTAAACACCTGTTCGTTCTTGATACTTTCTCATTTTTGCTGAATGTTTGTTTGCTTTTGAGTTCGTAAAGAGTAGAAATTTTTTTTCCTGAAGTTCTGCTTTTATAGAGCGGTCGACCAACACATATTCAATGTATATACCTTAAAAAACGGAACATTTACTGTTTGAAAAATTTCTTTTCTCGCATCGTGATTATCACTGTTATGATGGATAAATTTTTTTCCCTTATTTCGATGCAATCCTTTTATATTTGTTTTTTATTTCTCTTTAAATACTAATTCTAAATGAGGTTCAAAAACCGAGAAATTTTTCTTTAAACAGTATTCAAGAGTGGTGATTGGTGCATGAAAAAATAATTGTGGGCGTTGGATAAATTGTTTCTTCTGGTTTATTAAGCAACTCCCTTTGATTATACCGCCTCAGCCTTTGATTGTTCAGAAATAAAAAAATTTTTTTAATGTTTTAGTTTTTTATTTTACGCGGTGATTATCAGTTGTTTAAAATAAAGAAAGACTATTCCTTTGAATGGGAATTAGAGGTAAACAAATACAAACGGAGTGCCTTTCTTCAAAGAAAACAATATGAAGGTCCGACTTTAACATATAAAAAGGAGCGAAGAATATTTTGAGATGAAGGTGGGTAAGGGAAAAAATTTTTCAATTGGTCTTAAGTTATTGTTGAACAGGAGGAGTGCATGGTTAAGCTTTCAGACTATTAGACAGTGTTTTGGGGTATTTTTCTAACATGGTGAATTTAACCCAGGAATTTAGATAAGCCCTAATTTGAAATTTTATGCCGTATTGGGTAGTCTTATTTAGTAAAGTGCGTTGGTAAACAGGTTTGCGTATAACTACTTAGAAAATTATAATGCAAGAAAGTACTCTACAAAATATTCCACTATACCAGCCCGTTTGTTATAGTGAGGGAGATGTAAATGCAAAGGGAAATGAATAAAAGATAAGCTGTGAACTTTTCTATTCAAATAGCTGCTAAACGGCGCACTCATTTATAGGGACTTCAAAGGTAATCAACAATTCAATTATAATTGATAACGAATGCCAGTGTTTTCCTATTTATATTCAGTTATATTTATATTTAGTATCTGAATGGGTACATGTGCGTGTCTTGGAAAGGTGTAGCTGAATGGGTAGATATGCGTGTCTTGAAAAGGTGTCCATTCTCAACCAAAAGATAATATTTTTTTTGAGTAAGATGCAAAAAAGAAAAATCAGTTTCATATTAACCAACTTTATATTTAGGTAGGCCTTTGCACCCTAAATTGATGCTGGTTAAGTAAGGCTGTAATTACAGGGTAATTGAATTTAATTGAAATTTGATGAGTTAATTGTATAAGCTCACATCACCACCAAAGCGTTTCTATTACTTAAATAAAGTTACGTTACGTTAATTTGGAGGAAACCAGCTAATTCCAATACGGCTTTTATATTAGAATAACATCAAGCATGAATTTTTCGATAATTTCTTTATTTGAGACCCAATTTTAAGGCCAGAAAAACCAACATTTCAACTAATAAAAACTTCTCCAATTTCTATACATAAGAATATAAGAAATACCGCAGTTAAAATTCAAATAATATTTTTAGATATTTTCCAGACATTCGTTTTTCCAGAAAATAGAAAATATTGTTTCACGTTGGTATATTAAAAACAACTTGAAAGAACTGGCAATTTACGTAACAGGAGAAATATGCTGTTTTAGTTAAAGAACAGAAAATTTTATCTACTAAATAAAATTAGTTAAAAAAAGCAACTTGATTTTACATCTTTTTTATTGTTTTGTTATTTATTTTTCCTAAAAAAAGAATTACATATTTTTATCGCTAACCCATCCCCACCCATGATAATTCGTGCTTGTACATTTTTATATTATCATTGTATCTTTTCAAAAATATTTTTTGTACAAATAATTTCCCGATGATAACAAAATTTGTTTCCTTACAGAGGAAACAATTTTTTAAAGCAATACCACAAAATTGTTTCATTCGATTTTTTTTTCCAAATTCCGGTTTGAATATCTGTTATATAGGCTTAGTAGCGCATAGAGGAACTCTTACAATTGATGTAATGACCGAATTTATTTGTGTT
Organism: Euphysa ruthae; assembly: GCA_035046665.1. NCBI lineage: Eukaryota > Metazoa > Cnidaria > Hydrozoa > Anthoathecata > Corymorphidae > Euphysa > Euphysa ruthae. The sequence goes on from JAUZNK010050121.1 coordinate 7,428, forward strand.
AGCAAAAAAATCTATGAAAAACCCTCTCCGTCACACAAAAAATATCCAATTTATTATTCGAAGTGTTTTAATCAACGCTACGATCAAAAGGGTGTGAGTTAGGGTTAGGGCAGCGGCTAGTTTTACGTTATGAATTTACATGATCAACATGTGAATTGAGTTATCATTTGCATTCTTGCTGACGAAAATTCAAAAGTTTGCCAAAACATCATCAGGAAAAGTTTTTATATTCAAAATTTTGCTCAGAAAAACTTTTAAGATCAAAGAAACTTCAAAAAAGGCTTTTATCAACCTTTGAAATTCCAAATTGGTTCCAATAACTCCGTTTATGTTTTATGTTGCTTAACAAAGAAATGAATATCAGACTGTAGAATTTTTTACTGTCAAAATATCGATTATTTCAGGGCCAAATACTCTTAAAAAAACCTATTGCTTGATGTTTTCTTTCATCTAATCATTTTTGGTCTATAACAAATAATCGTTGCTGTTTATTGTAATTTCGTGTTTTAACAATGATAGACTACTGAATGATGTCATGAGAAAATATATAAACTGAGCCTTTTGAAATATTTCAAAGATCATTTAAACTAACATAAATTTGTTTTTGGCTGTTTAATGCATGAGAAGGAAGATGATTCTTACATTACTATTTCCTAGATCTTCAAGAATTCTAAAACTAACAAAATGTGGTTGTATGTATAGATCTTTATTTGAGATTAATAATCGCATAATTTTCTCTTACAGAAACATTATTTTGTCATTCGCTTCTCACCCAATAAAATAATGAAAGATTAGCCAAGTTCCACGAATCAAACATAAAACTATAATGGTATGACTGACATGAATTTTGAAAAATATAGATGTTATTCAATTAATGTACTTCGAGTAAAAATCTAAATATATATATATCGTGTAACAAAAAGGAGATTTGCATGGTTTAAAAGCTATCATATCAAGAATTCTATTATTAAAAAATAAGCAAAATCTTTGCCTGAAAAAAAATACTGCAGCCTATGTTCATTCAATAAAGAAGATGGCCAATCATAACTGATCAATTGCATATTATCTTTTAAGTACATCGGAGCCATGTCCACTTTAAATTAAAATCACGATAATAGAAATATCTTTAGGTTATTGATAGGAAAAGAAAACAATGTTAGTGTTGCAATATCGTTTTTTTTTAAACATTTTTTTTTTTTTTTTTTTTGTTGCATTGAAGTGCAATAAATTAAACTTTCGCATTAACAATTTAAACATCTTTTTCATTCGCTAAATTAATTTAAATTTAATTAGATTTAAATTTATTTAAATTTGATGTAATTATTCTAAATATGAATAAAAACCACGTTGATTAATTCCAGTTAATTAACAGTCCTATTATAACAAATTAAATCACGCGCGTGCTTTTTTCTTTCTGTTTTTTTTTTTTTTATTGGAAGACATACAGAAGAATAAATCTGTTTTCCCTCACGACAAAACCTAAGAACCTGGAAAAGCATTCAAGTCTTCTTAATATTAAAAAGAATAAGTCTACTTTTAGAAATTCTCCATGTGGAGTGGGTCCTGGTTGCACTACCAAGTAAGATAATTCATGTCCCGTAAGCTTAAGGAGAGAATTTATTAGACCCATTCATTCAATCCAAGTTCGTCCTGTAGTTTTTATGTAAGAGTCGCGTCATTCCATCTGTGAAATATTTCAGTATGTACCATGCGAGCTCTCAAACAACTATTAAAGTTTTATGTGATTTTGCATTCTACCCTGTTGAATTGGAATGCAGCAAATAGGCGGTAGTCTCCTTTAACCTAACAAACAGTCAGATGTGTTAAATGACCAAAAAAGTCTCACTAAAAACTAAACTGAAAAAAAAACAGCAAAATTTAGCCGATGCTTTAAGGTGAAAACAGCAAAAAACTATTTAAGATTTGATTTAGAAATTTTATGTTTAAATAAAGTTTATAATCATTTACATCATAAATTCGTCAAATAAGCTGACAAAAATGACACCGCTTGGTTATAAGAGAAGGATGAAGTATTCATTTCAGTTCAACTTATTTATTTACCGATAAAAAATAAAAAAAGTTATAAACGAATACAATAATAATTTAAAATATTCGTAGATACTAATACATTGCAACAAAAGTTAAAAGCCAGTGCTAAAAACACTCAAAATTATATACAAAACCTACATGGACAAATTAACTGTAAATGTCTTGGTGCACACTGTAGTTGTTTTCAATGGTTAACAATTCGTCAAGATCTAAATAAAAGTTGTTGTAGATTGTTCTTGGTGCCCTCTTCTTGTATGACAATAACAAAAAATTTTGAGCAAATAAATTTTTTTTTACAAATACCTAGTGATATTGAGCCTAAGATTATTGAGCAAAAACAATCTATAATTAAATAATCAAACAAGATTATATAAGAACACTTGGGGCTGTTCTTCAGCACAGGTGTCTCAAACCCAAACCCTTTTTAGTAAGTTGTGCGTATTAATTAAATCCACGTGATTTAAAATCATTTGATTTAGAACCAATCGATTTTAAACTTTTATGACATAAATTTGTTAGACATATTTATATAAAAAAAGAAGCAAACAATACGTCATGTGTGAACCCGGCTGTAGGTAGGTGCTCATATGTAGTTAAGAAATATGTCAAATTTATACATATATAGGTGTTTCGATTAAAGAAACCTTAAAAACCTATCTTCCTATTGGAGTCTCGAATGCCAAGTCATCAATTTCTAATTTATAAACTTAATTTTACACGATATTGCTTTATATATGAAACATATAATTTCAGAAAAAGTGTTTTAATCCCTGAACAATTATGGGTAACTTCAGTTCTAGAGTTAAGAGAACTAAATTTAGAAGCCAGATAAATGACACATTCATCATACAAATACAAAATCATTTATAGTGACTTAAAAGATTAAACTGTGTTTTTATTCAGGTTCTTTGTATTTTAAAAATAAATGCTTTTGTTGACAATACAAAATATCTACTACTTGATTCAATACAAGCAACTGTCTTTGTAATTGGTTCATTTTAAAATTTTCTATTCAATTTGATTCGATTAGAATTTTATTTTTTTGACACGATTGAATGATTTTGTAATTGACGTATTTTGATTGGTTTGAATCACAATACGCCTCAATAACAACAAAAATTGTCTTTTTTGAATGAATCAAAGTTGTTATTTTTTTAATAATTGTTAACTGGATTGCGTAGTTAATTTCGATAAAAACATCGTCGCTTAATGATATGATCTTTACATAGATACACTGACGATATTCAAAGAAGACAGTATTTTGTGAGTTGTAAAGCTTTGTGTTTTTTCTTAGTGTATATTTTAGTCACACGCTTTAACGATTGACGTTTGATTTTTCGCTTCAAATAATCGGTCTGATAAGTGATTAAATATTGGTAGATTTTTATATTCATTCATTCATAGCATCCTTGTTATCAATTTACTTTCCGGAAATCTATGACTTATGTCGCTGGCTATACTTCCGATAAACTAAAGTACACAATTATCTAATTACTGCGGGTGTTCACATCAAGTGCTTATGTTATAGACATAATGATCGAAAGTCAACTGTAGAGTGAACGCCGATATTGAGAATTGATTGTTTTGGATTTCTCTTTTTAAGAGCAGGTTGGTTAAATTTTCTTGTTTTTTAGTAAATTACAAATCAAAGAAGAAGAGCAAGCACTTCAAAGTTCTTCTCAAGAAAAAATGTTTCTTAATGCAGACTTGTCTACAAACGTTGTTCCTGATCCAGCCGCATACGCACAGGTATTAAAAAATTATTCATAGCTTTTTGAGAAACTAAAATTTATAAGAAAATTGCAACACCAGAAACATCATAGAGTTTCGTGCTAAGTGAGTTTTGGGTAAAAATCTATGTAAATAATCTTGAGTCGTAAATTCCAATATAGTTCAATGTTAGAAAACAATCTTTAAAGTTAAGTCGTAGCTCTAAATGGTAAACATCATGTACAACGTTATTTGAAAATAGAAATATAGTGCAAAACATAGCTGTTGAGCAAAATTCAAGCAAATCTCATGTTAAAGCTAGACAACAGTGAATAGTTGAAATGAGAAGTAAACTAAATATATTGCGTAATGCGTATTACTCATGCGTTCAATCAGTGAACGGTTTATATATGACACGTTTTAAAAAAATATGAATATACATCATACATTATCGTAAAAAGTTGACTATTCTCATAAATGGCATTGAGGTGTCAGCCAGTTTCACCTGACGCCTGTTTTGACGATAAAACAAGCGAAGATAGCATTTTCCATTAACCGTAAAAAGTAATTGTCCTCAAATTTGCGTTCCAAAAAACTTTGGAAACTTTGAATACGAGAATATAGGCTTTTAATGTCATTTCTAAAATGACAGGTTACAACAATACTGAAAACTCTGGAATGAATTTTGCATCAAATCAAATATTATGTAATAGACTTTTCGAAAATGCTATTAGCTTTCAAACCAAAATCCTGTCTACCATTGCATATTTAAGGAGTGATTGAAAAAATAAGTCACTGAAATTTTTTATGCACCAGCAAGGTAGATGTGTAAAATTTATGTTCTTCCTGAAATCCTGAAAATAAATGTAACAGCAAGGAAGTGGTGTTAATTTAATCATCAATCGAGACTCCTGAATTGCAAATGGGAAAGGTAAAACTTAATAGAAACCAAGTAAGCTTGTTTAGTTAGAGAAGAGACATGAAGGTAAATAAGAAAACTGTGAAAATGACAGCTATATCTAAACTGGTAAATCTGCGCTAGTGTAAATCTACGCTAGTGTAAATCTACGCTAGTGTAAATCTACGCTAGTGTAAATCTGCGCTAGTGTAAATCTAACATAATAAATCTTTCATCAGCAAAGTTTCTCAGCCTCAAAAATGAATCAATTTAAAATTAATTCAGATTTTATTCATTTTTTAAGAGCAATATCCTTTTTGTGTTAAAAAATTAACCATTTTTATTCTCATTTCTTTTTATTTTGTTTATATTTTCTTTATTAGAATGAATGGATGAATTATCCAGAGGTCATTTGGTGTGACGACTGCTTTCAAAGAAACAAATCTTTTATCACGAACATAAAATATTTAAAATATAATAACATATCATATAACATAACATAACATATAAAAAATTTCAATTTTAATTCACATATACAAAGTTTTATACTCACATAAGTCAGAAAAAAAAAGTTGGTATTAAATATATTCCAACCTTTTCTGGATTCTATTCAATGCCTATACTCTTTATGCAATAAATGTGCGAGACTCTCCGCGCCAGACAATTAACTGGTATTTGCCACGTTACGTGGAAATTTCATTTCCCTTTATATTTTTCAATTTTTGAGGTTCGAAGTAGAAGAGAATAAAATCCTTTCGATTAATAAAAATAACAAAAAATAGAATTAACTAACATTTAAATAATTTATGACGAAGAACCAATTAATAACTTAGTTTGACTTTCGTAACTGAAAACGTTGATAACCAGCAAATCCGGTTAGCAAAAATAAACTGCCTAGATCAGGAGAGTAGAAGAGTTATCAGAGATCTTTAATGAAAAGTCAATTTACTGAATTTTGGTGGCCCGTGTGGAAGACATTAACTTAAATTATTTGGATAAGTTACACACAACGCTACATCATTTTGACGCCACCATCATTTTGACGCCACCTCATTTTGACGCCACCATAATTTTTTATATTACCAATCATTTCTATCTGTCCCATGGATTATTTTTAGCCTGTCCTATGGATTAAAATATTCAATGATCCTAACCAGAATGTGGAATATGCCCCCAATCAAACACGGTAGATTGGGGTTTGTAGACTTTACTTCTCGTAGGAAGTTGCTTTGTAAAAAACTCCCTGGAACTATTAAATACAGTAACCTCCATGTGCATGGAATGCGCACATAAGTTACTGTATGAACTGTATGTACTGGATGCTCAAACATCAAGCTTTTGGTTAGCAGTTGTTTTGTCTAAAATAATCTCAGAAATTACTTATCTAACAATGCATGATTCTGCACTGATAAGACAGGGGGTAAACTTATTCCTAGAAACGCCAATTTCAGGCTGGACATGTTCGTTCGCAAATCTACAGGCGTATTTTTTTTTTCGAACTAGATTGTCATTGTAAATGTGTAATAAACACATTAAAAGGAATGTCTGAAACATTCGGAATTGATTAGAAGGGATTTATTAGATTACTGTTCATCAAGTTGATGAGTTCTTTCGTATGAGGTTTCACTAAAAATATAGCGAATAACCTTTTGTTTTTCAACCTAGCATTTCTATGATTCTTTATAACAGTTCGTAGGTTGGATGCTATAGTTAAAAATATTTTTGGTGTCGATATCTCTAACTTGAAATTACGTTTGTAATATATTAACGGTTTTTTTTTTTTTTTTTTTTTTTTGTTAATTCAAATTTGTGACCAAATAGTTTACTTTTTAACTAGGCTAGAATTACACTACAGGTAAATATGTAAAGAAGTCGGGTGTACTGGAACTAAATTTTAGGTATTTCAAGACTTTAACCTAAAACTTAGCATTTACTTTAACGCGCAGATATCTTTTTTAAAAGCATGAGGAAATGATTTGAAAATAAAAAGAAACGAAAACAAAAAATACATGAAAAGGGATTTCAAGAAACTTTAATTACTTGATTAAACGCCCTCTTTGAGACACCCTCTTTGTAAACAGCCTCTAGGAAATAAAATTTCCCTACCCACAAATATTATAAATTCGATATCACCAAAATTCGTGGATCCGTGGCGCAGTGGTCTAAGGAGACGAAATACAGAGACCGTAGTGAAAAAGGTATGTGGTTCGAGCCCACTTAATCACTGCGTTTGCGGTGAAACCACTGTCTAATTTCGGGAAATGTTATAGCGGAATTTAGATGGTGTGTGTGAAATTTTTAATATATAAATATATCGCCAAAATATATCTATATATTTTTTGTCAAAGACAATAAAAAGGGGTTAAAGCAGCGTATTCTTTTACAATTAAAAATATTGTGATAAATCTACACCTAAAAATTTCTTGTTGAGAACAGCAAAAATCCTCAGCTGTGTTTTTGTTTTTTTTAATTGTAGAAATTTTTAGCAAATATTTTCTTCAATAAAAAGTTTGCAATTGCTCGGAAGAAATTTTGGCTATATGATTGTAGGTTTACAGATTTTTTCACTATTGGATTCACAATCATGCTTTAAAATATGTAAGAAAGTATGGAAGTAAGTAAGTAAGTTTTGATACTTTCCAGGAAGCTCTTACGATAAGTTCGATGGACGACAAATCACTATTTGACTCTTATGATAATCAAAAAGTTCCTACATCTTGCAAAAGAGAAGGAAATAACGAAAATTGGGCAAGGAAACGATCATTTGAAAACGAAGTTGATGATTTCCATATTCCACCATCGAAACGACCAATTATTGAAGATACGAAGCCAGATATATCTCAATTAGAAGATGATAAAAGAGTTATTGTTCCAGCAGGTAATTTTCATGGTCTAATTTAGGAGTTAAGTTGGAAA
>JAUZNK010050132.1:0-12930 GCA_035046665.1 Euphysa ruthae
TAACTACGTATCGGAACAAAATATGGCAGCTGATGAATAGCTATCATTATGGAAAGGCCACCTTAACTTTCGAGTATAAATCCCAAATAAGCGATATGGAGTTAAAATATATATGTGCTGTGAAAGTAAAATTGGATACCTGTACAAATTCATCATTTATATAGGGAGATTTTGAAGAATATTCAATTTATACAAGAGTCGTTTTGTCAACCATGGATGGGTTGTTGAGACAAGGCTATTGTGTTACCGTCGATAACCTGTACAATGCTCCAGAGTTATTATTTGCACTATATTCAAATAGTACTGATTGTTTCGGTACTCTTCGCAAAAAGAAAGGCGTTAAAGCAACTTTTGGGTATGGGAAACTCAGAAGTGTTGGTGCACAATCATTAATAACATTTCATGAGAAATTGATGGTTGTGCGTTGGAACGATGCTTGCAAGGAGAAAAAATTGTTTCAGTGATTTCAACAAAGCATACTGGTGAGCTCAATGACATCAGTAAAATTAATTTCAAAACAAAAGAGCCAATATATAAACCAGATGTTTTTTGCGATTACAATGCCACGATTGATGGGGTAGATTCATTTAGTTGTGTGATAATACCCTACCAGTGTGTGCCTTTTTGTGTGAAGCCGTGTTTCAAGATATATCATACCAAGTGTGATATCTGTGAGCCATTAGATGATGAATTAAGTGATTCAGATGATGAGTAATTTGATAGTTTTATTATCATCAACATTCCATTTATTATTGTAAATAGTATTTTATTCCCAATTGAGTTTGATATTTTAACACACATTTTTTTTTTTTTGAAATTTAAGGGATTTTTGAATGTGTGATATTCACAATAGCGCCATTTATTATTGGAAAATTATTTTACACTCTAGTTTTTTGTGTTTTTTTAATGCTAGTATATAGCATATTTGGATTTTATAGTTTATATTGATAAATAAAAAATTTCCTTTTTTTTTTTAGCGCTTGTTTATTTTCTTGAAAAAAGTTATTTTTTTCACTTTTTTTTTTTTTTTGTTCACTTTTTTAAAGGACTAAAGAAATTTTTGAGTATATGTCAGAACAATTACATCTATTTTTTTAGAATATATTACAACTCTTCTTTCCAAAATGGGTATAAGCAAGTACATAACTATACTATTTCAAAAGTTACAGATCTTTTCCTAAAACACCAAAACAGTTCAAAAATGTTACAGGTTGTCAACAAAAATTAAGCAGAGTCTAAGGGTTAAAGTAGCCTTAACGTCGAAGTAACCACCTTGTACTAATCCACAACTTATTCCTGCAGGAACTAGTCACCACACCAAAATGAAGATCCTAGATAATATATAACTATTTTTTCACTGTGGCAGGGCACAGACCCATGCTGGAATGGCATATAGCCATCAGCACATGGGACAGAAGCTTGAGAACTTTCGAATATAGAAAATTAAAAACAGTATTGAGGAAATTTTACTAAATTGATACATAACATCACAAGACCACAAATAACAAAAAATAATAGATTTATATGAAATATAGTAATCTTAAAATATCGTTAAATTAAAAAATTTTTCACTTGTTTCTCTAGGTAAACAAGTTAGGTTTTCTATTTCAAAATTACAGTTATAGTCTTAACCATTTTGTAGCAAGTTGCTTCTTAGATAAATACCATAGGGAATTTGACCCAAAAGGATATATAAAAATAAAATTTTTAAATTACGAAAAATCTAAATTGTACAAGTAAGAGCTGATAACCAGTCTGGATACCATAAATCTGCACTGTTCACAGATTCTTTTGTACGAATTGCTTACACATTACAGAAGTAGTGCACTGAGAACTGTTTTTCCAAATATAACTGTGAGGCAAAAAACATACCACAAATGATATTAGACAGAAATAATGGACTACAAACTAACACACCAAGATTAAATGAAAATTGTTATGAAAACAAGACATTTTTCATTGATACAAAATCATAATTTAGTTCTGTATTTTAATTTTAAAACGATTAACTAGTTGAAGAACTTAAATTAGCAAAAATGAAGTGACTTATATCTCTTGTCTAGTATCTCTAGCACAGATGTTCTTGGTTTAGATTAGCAATTTATTCATCATATAAGCTAGGAGAGTAATCTTGCTGAAAATTTAGTTTAACGATTTGTTTTCTTCTATAACATGTCTCCAGTTCGCAAAAACGTGTCGAACATTAAGTGGCTCAGCAATTTTTTTGCTAATGCAAAACAAAGATACGTCGACAAAGTTAATTGGCAATTGCTGAAGTGAATTAGTAACATGTGTTAAAAAACTACGATCTTTAATTTACATAAATGATTTAAACAATTAAAAATATTAGTTAATTAAATTATTATTGTTATTATTGTAAGCAGATTTCAAAAAAATTATGTTCTTTTTTTAAGCCTAAAATTTTATTATTTGACCCCAGTACTAAAAAAAAAAAAAAAAAAAACGAACAGGAAATTGGGCAAAGGTGAAAGTGTTGGCTTTTTAAATATGCGGAAATATTTTCCCCTCCCAGCGCAGTACACCATGGTTGTGCTACACAGAGAAAACTTTGAAATTTTAAAAGATTTAGATCGTGATTTAACGGTAATTAATTTCTATCCAGGTAAATGTAGAGATGATGCCTGATATATCCAATAGAAATAACTTATGTGTAGGTTTTCTTTACCCATAAGTAGCACACTTTTAGTAAAATAAAATCATCTCCGGTAATAAAAATAACTATAAATAATTACAGATAAAAAGTTTAAAAGACAACATGAATTCCAACGAAAGAGCCAATCCACACAAATGGCAAGGGGCATAAAGCCTCCAAAAAAAAAAGCAAAAGAAGTCAGTTCACAAATTGGTGGATGCAATGAAAAGATCCCTACTACAAAATAAATAGTTTTAATTATATCATGTTTATTCTACAGATAAGTTTTACTTTACATCAGATCTTTATGGGTGTATTTTTGTTGTTTAAAAATTATTACTGCACAGTTGTACAGTTTCTGGAAATAATAAGTTGTTTTAGACTATTTCGCGTGATGTGCTGAACATAAGATACAACAAAATTTATGCATTAAAAAAAACCAACACTCACCAAAACATCTGGAAGTCTGGGAATATCCAGAATACTTTCATCCTTGTATGGATCAAAAGATGTTCTTTATAACTCATGCAAAATTTGGTGAAAAAAAATTAACAGAACTAGAGAAGATTTCATCAGGAAATGTTAAAAGCAATAGAAATTTTAAACTGGTGGCAATTTGGCTCGAAAATGTGTTATTCTAACTGCCACTAAAACCTAAATCTTGAAAAGATTTGGGAAAATTATTCAAAAACTTTATTTTTAAATCTTACATTATTACCATATTTGGGCATATTTGTTGTCATTTTTGTACCCTAAATACCTAACAACTTCACACAAAATTTCAGGAAAACCTAAAGAACTGAAAGAACTGTTCAAGAAACAAATTTTTTTATGAAAGACTCTATTTTTCGTAAGATTTAAAACAAAAAGATAAAATAAAAAACAAAAAAAAATCAGGATTAATCATATTATTTCTCCATGATAACATAGATTACAGCATAAATATAAAAATCTTACAAAAAATTTGTATACTAGAATAATTATAATAATACCCTTTTGGGAGATATTCTGCACCCAGTGAAAGATTATCAACTTCTTTTGAGTACAAAATTATCATTTTTGCCAAAACTTGTTTTAACACTTGCAAGAGTAATTCACAATCATGAAAGCCAGAAATGGGATATATATATATATATATATATATATATGTGTGTATATTACATACATACATACATACATACACACATATGCACATACTTACATACGCACACACGTACATACGTATATATGTACAATTTGATTCATTAGTTGTAGTGCAAAATGAAACTTGGTGAAAGCAGCTGCTGAAGTTGTCGGATTGGCTTTTAACAGGGGCTATTGATTTAGTTATGTAAATTGTAGTATTGTTTTTATCACCTTACCAGGATGTCGTCAAAATATCTTAAGAATCAGTAATTTCACATACGTAATGTAAACAAACAGCCTATCTTATACAGGTAATATTTAAGTCAGTTCTAACTGAATATTTATCTGACTTTTTTTCAGTTTTTAAAGGGTGATTAAAAACTTTGTTCCAACAGCTAATCATAATGATTAGGACCATTTAAAAAGAAGTTGTGTATACTAGTTGTGTATATTTTATATTTTAAAGGTACTTTATATTTTGCATTTTATTTTCCCTACTATCTTTTTTAAGCTCTAATTGGGGTTTAAATAAATAAAAAAAAAGTGGGTTTTTCAGAAAATAACCCACATACTCTGGGATAGACATAAAAAAATTAATGGGTTGCTTAAAGGGTTAAATTGGCAAAAAAAAGAAAAAAAAAAGGAAAAAAAAAGAAAAAAAAAGATGCTTCATTCAATTTCCCAATATCTTAAAAACATTGTGAATTCTAATGTAAAAAACAAGAATTTGAGGCAGATGGCCATCTGTTTTATTATATTATATGTCTTCTACGATCACCTCCAAAATTTGAAAAAAGTAGTCATTGACTAAACTTGACAAAATTAAAAAAATCTAAAATGTGGTTGTTTATGAAATATAGTAATAACAACATTATTAAGAGGCTCATTTAAAATATACATTTGCTTTCCTCCATTATCAAATTCATGTACTTTTGTTAACTATTTATTTAATCTTTTTAAAATATTTTAATATTTAATATGAGCTACTATTTTAGCTATATAATTTGTTAGTAAAAAATTTAGTAAAAGTAGAAAAAACACCAATTTCAAAAAAAAAAAAACTCTTTGAGATAAGTTTGTAAAATTGAAACCAGTCAAGTGTTTACGAAATTAAAAATCTAAATTAGTCTGCAATTTCATGAATGAAATCTTTATTTTTCATAACAAGCCAACTAAAATCATTGGTTTTCATGCAAATACATGGAATCTAGAGTGTATTAAAAAAAAAATAAAGCAAAGAAAACAAATAACAATAGAGAAATGATTTTCCATCTCAAATAGTTTTTGGGTCCAATATCATTGAATTTTCTCTTGTATGCACATATCACCTTAATTAAAATATTTTCTGCAGAAATAACAAACTCTGATTAACTCTGATTTTCTGTGTGACCCAGTGATGTACGAGTCAAACAATTGGCGGTGATTTGCTTCAAATTTTAATAATATGGTAAATAGAATAACAAATATAGCATAGCCTGAAAACCCTATGCGAATATCTATCATAGATCCAGAGAAAATAAAAATGACTTCCGCAAAAGAACGTGCACAAATATTAATGAAATTTAGGATTAGTAATCGATGATAGTAATAATGAAATAGAGCTTGGTCAGAAGATGAAAGTGAATTTGATTCTGATTGGGAATATGAGGAGGTAGATATATCAGTTGATATAATTCCTGAAGTAGTGATAACTAACAATTATGAGACCAAAAACTTTCCTCACGCACCAGATTTTCTTCATATACAAGAGGTTCCTCCACTATTTGTGAGGCTACCCAGATTTCATTTGAAAATATTATAGTTCCTTCAGTTGAATTAGATACTGAACATATTAGTACTGAGGAGCAAACTAAAGAAAGTAATAACAGTGATGAAACTGATCATGTTATCCCATTAGAAGGTGATCAGATCCATAGGGTGTGCAGTAGTAAGAAGGCGACTACGAGTCCGCGGTGGTAGGCTTCAAACCAATGAACTGATTCAATAAGCAGACAATAACAATGAATTTGTTGTTAGAGGTGCTAGAAAGGGTAACAACAACACAGTTGTAGCAGGTGGGCGAGGCTATGTGGTGGAAGAAAACCATGTGCTAGTAGGTTTGCAGGACATTATAAAGGTGTAGGCCTTCAGGTAATTGAGCCCTTTAGCATTTATATAAAAAGCTGAAAAAATGCAAGAAAATTTTTACAAACAGTTTTTGATAACAAATTGGTTATTAAGCACCTACCCAACACTTGGTCGTAGGTGCTACATGGGTCAATAGATGTCCGTATATAACCTGACATGTAATCTTGGTTTTTGACTAAAGGTCTGCAAGATTTTAACAGAATACCCTCACATATTTTCATAAGAAAAAACAACTTTCGATTTTTTGAATAAATACTAAATGAGTGTTGAAAATTTATCAACCAGGCAGTGTTTAATATACGTATATAGTAGGACTTTCAAAACTTTTATTTATGTGCCAAAATATGGAAAATTTTGAAAAAAATCACTAAAAATTGTTTTTATAATTTTGATTCGAAGGAAGTTAATCACTGTTTCAAAAAATGGAAGTTTACTATCGGGGCTTTAAAATAGGGAGGACTTATATGTGGGAAAACGAGGCATATAGCCTGAAGGTTTTTTTGCATCAGAGAATCTGTAACGCTTACTATTTCTCATGGCTACATGGCTCTTATTTCCATTAATTTGATGAGTAACTGACTTCAAAATTTGAATTGAAATCAATGTTTCTATAAGCAAATCAATTTTAAATCATGTTTGGAAAGCAAGTTGCATAAAGCTTGCTTCTCACTAACTACGCTGAAATTAACATCAAATCGCAGATGAAAAAAATGATTTGCTATTAGTAAAAGAAGACACTGTATTAACTAAAACAAATATGCTATCACAAAAAAGCAATTTTAGTTAATAGGTAAAATTAACAAAAAATGTAGAAAATGGCATTAGGTCTTAAAAAACAGTGCGTCCAGATTGTAAAAAATTAGTTAGAATACATATAGTAGACATAATAAACCGTTTTTTGCTGGTTGTTAAACTAAAAATTAAAGTGCATTGCTGAACCATCAAAGTAATTTAATAATATAAGTTAATTTATCTACTTTTATTTGCCTAAACTTTAAGATGCTATAAAGTTCTTTTGAAAAAATCTATTACATTCTTCCATACATTGATTTGAGCATCAGCGTTCATCATTTTATTTCTTCCCCCAAAACTAACCAGATATGGATTAAAAATTTCATGACGAGCTTTAATACAGATAGGCGAATATGGAGCATCGATTAGGTGCCCAAGATAATTATATCGCAGTATTTTATAATTAGTTTTGCCAGTCGCATCCATTAGGTCTTTGGCAATGTCAGCATGTTTATCACTATGCATAATATCATCGTCTAATCCAACAATCATTAAAAGATCAGCATTGGATCGATAAAAAGGAAATATTGAACTAGGCTTATCTCTTGGATCTCCAAGAACATTTCTAATATTACCAAGTTTTTCATCATCTATAGCAAAAGCTTCCATGTCCGATGACATACATTCAACTCTGAATCCTTTGTACATAATTTCACCCAATGTACATGCAACAGATCCGTTTAGTGTAACTACAGCTGCAATATTTGGGAAATGAGACATCATGCCAAAAGCTATTTCAACCCCTTTTGAACTTCCATATACACCAATAGATTTACTATTCACTAATTTGTGTTCACTTAAAAATTCTAGAGCTTCTTCAAAATATTCAAGATTTATTTTAGAATAGAATTTTGGTAAATCGTCAACATTAAAAAATGCAAGCGCTAATGTTATAAATCCTTTATTTGCCAAAATGCTAGCAGGGTCTTCAGCAACTT
This sequence comes from Euphysa ruthae, assembly GCA_035046665.1. NCBI lineage: Eukaryota > Metazoa > Cnidaria > Hydrozoa > Anthoathecata > Corymorphidae > Euphysa > Euphysa ruthae. The sequence goes on from JAUZNK010050132.1 coordinate 7,636, forward strand.
GACAGTGTTTTGTACCACCTTGTATTGTGATTATAGCTGGAAATGGTCCTTCCCCAGGTGGGATAAACATGGTTCCTCTCAAATTGCCATCTTTCACTTTGATACGTCTTACTTCTTTCAATGAAAAATGCCTGTCTGCTTTACAGTCATGCATAACTTGGTATAAATCAAAATCATGTATAAAGTTTTCGTATAAATGAAATAAATACCGTAAAGGTGTTTTTCCATTGGTTAGTTGCAAACGATGGTTAGAATTTTCCTCTGGTGTCATAGACCAAAATATCCCCATTGAATCAACACCTAAGTAACTTCCACCAAGTGACTCTGTTTCTGAAAGGTCAAAGGTGCCATCTTTTGATGCTTTTATATGTGCATAGGACAAGAAGTTCAACTTTTCAGATGGTAGTTTAAGTGTAGCTTTAATTGTCAGTTCTTGAAAGGGCTTAAAGCCAGTGCCAAATACTTTCACTCTTTCACTGACAAGCGATGAACTTGGCTCAACAACAAAAGTTGATAGATATCTCCAATTTTGTGTTACCCCAGAGGTAAATTTATTTCTTAACATTAAGAACATTTTTACTAAAATGTAAAACAGGCTATAGTAATAATTATAATGTAAATCTCATTGATGTTTTAGTCAATTTATAACAAGTTATTTTTAACATCACCTCAAGAAATTATAGCATTTTTAAATTTTGTTTTTTTTTATCAGAAATGCAATGAATTGGTTACAAAAAATAATAATAAAATGATTAAGGCCTTCTAAATCCCTTAAAATTATACTTTTGAAACTGCCACTGAAAATGATAAAAAGTATGTGTTAAATCACCTAAAGGCTGACAATGCCCCACAGGCAAAGGGTGATATGGATCAAAGCATTGTAATGTACTAGTCTATGGTAAAATCTGATAAGCATGGAACATAAAATTCTCAAGTTTGATTGCATGGGACTACAATTAACCACATCTTAATATTCCATAATTTCAAAAAGATAATGATCGACTAAAAAAAGAAAAAAATTTAGATCTGCAGACATAAGTTTAAACACCAATTATAAAAACATTATTCAAATCAAACTATAGTTATTTCAATCCATGGCCTACAAATGTGTTTGAACATCTACAATTAGTAGTAAAGAATAATTTTAGAGTTTTCAAACGACATAAAATTTTTTTCTAGCATAAAGTTTTGGTAAACTGTTTGGCCAAAATCACAAATGGTGATTCTTGAAATAAAGGTTTGTGATGTAACTTTTTAAAAGAGAAAATGTATTTTATTTTCTTAAAAAATAAATTTATTGTTGTGAACCCACCATGGTTGCAAAAGAACGCTAGGAATATTAAGCATTTCATGTTGCAAGAAATGATCAGTGTCAGAAATCACTGAAGAAGACATTTCAATAATTGAATAGCAAGAGTTCATAGCATTTTCCCCAAAGTCAATTTCCTGACTTTCAGACATAAAAAAGACACCATTTCCCCTAACTCACGTAGTGAAAAAGACACCATTTTCCCTAACTCACGTAGTGAAAAAGACACTATTTCCCCTGGCTTTAAAATAATAAACAACAGCATGCTACAAAAGTGAACCAACTAAATATTGTAAAAGACTATTATAAAATTATTATACGTAATTGGTATAGCATAAAATATAGTAATTTTTAAAATAGAATACAAAGTGAAACCAGAAAATTTCAATAAATGGGTCATTTATTTCGGAAACCTTTAAGAATCATTTGAAGCTCAAAATATATTTTTATAAGAATCACAAATCTCAGAAAAATTTATACGAATACTAGAAAAAAGTGTGTATGTGTAGTAACAGAATTCTTTTAAAAAATAAAAAACGTAAGACACAAAGTTAAAAAAGGAAACAAAAATAAGGACTTTTTGATCAAAGATATTACGTATGATGATAACTGGAAATATTTTGAGAAAAAAGAAAAGCAAATTTTGCTTGGACAATACGGCAAGATTTGAAAAGTGTGATTGCATCCGGTCTGATTGCATACGGACATGATCTTGGACTTTAAATTATAGTTGAAAGATAGAAGATGCATTTTATGTCAATGATGTCAACATTCCTCAACTCAATACAAGGTAGTCTGTAACCTGAAGAGGAATTGTTTCAAAACTACTAATGATTATACATGGGTATAATAAATTAATGGGTGGCATCGACCAGAGCAGGCAAATGACTGCATCTTATGTTCAGAGCGTCAGCACATAAAAGCGATAAAAAAGCAACTTATGCATTTTAAAATTTATGGACACATTTTACATGGGCTTTTTGATGCCTTAAAAAGGAAATTTTTAGAAAAATTTTACGTAGTTGTAGACAACCGAGCATAGAAAGAAACCCATTCAATTTAACAATTTTCTTTATTAAAAAAAATTCAAAGTTTTTTTCTTGAGCTGGATCAAAAGGCAATAAACCAAGTATTCATTTAATTCTTGCAATACTGGATTGCATGTTGTGCCATTTTTGATATTATTCACAAATAATCACGAATAAGTATTAGAGCTGTATTTTTGTTCATGTATAGGTTATATTTTATTCTACTTTATGTTTTTTGTTTCTGATTATTGATTAGCCATGATGAAAACCTTGATTTATGATGAAAATTAACCCAACATTGAGAGCAAGGTAAACCAGAAGAGTAAGTGGTCAAAGAAAGGATGAGATTTAAAAATTTTTTTTTAATAGTAATTTTACTAAAATGAGACAAAATAATAACTTTGGTACTCAAACTACTAAATTTAAAGGATGAAGAAATTATACTATCAAATGGATCAATTTGAATTTTTTTTCTTTTTTTGATCAAATTTTTTGTTATCTGCTAAATTATGATAAAAATTAGGAGTTACAGTGATTGCAATAACCTTATAGAGTTATATTTCTGGACAATACCTGAGAATTCTTAAAATGAACATTTCCTTGGGTACAACTTTTTTTTCTTTTTTTTTTTCAGAAAAATTTTTTTAGAAAATTGGTGGTGAATTTCTAGGGTATGCCAAGAGAAATAATGTCAGTTAAAATTGCACTAACAATTACGAATCTACGGAGAATCTACGGAGAAATGAAAAGATTAAGTAAACTAATTTGTTCGCAATGTAAATAATGCATGAATTTTGTTTTTCAACCCTTGAGGATTATTTTTCTGTTTTCTCCTAAGAAAAATATACCTACACTGCTAACTAAAGAATTAAGAAAATCAAAAGAAATTTAGTTCAAACCATAGCCATTTAAGGGTATTTTGCAAAATAGTACGATTGTCAAAGTTAATTTCAATAAAATTTTTTTCCCATAAGGCATTTTAAGCCCATTAAAAACAATATTTTTCTAGTGCAAATTTTGAACTATTAGATCTTTATGTGTTCAGGCCACCACTCTGGTTTCGAAGCATTGACTAATATATCAGAGTCTTTTATAAACAAATTCCCTCCCACTTTTAGAGAATCCTTTAATCTCATAAGGCCTATTCCATTATTTCCTGATACGCCAAGCAATTTACCAACATTTTTTCCTGCTTCGTTACAAATACTAGTTCCATTATTTAAAGAATATGAACCACTAAGCAACAGAGGAAGGACACGCTTACGAATAACACCAGTATAATATGTACGTGCAAGAAGTTCTTGTCCAATATAGCAACCCTTTGTAAAACTTACTCCGTTAAGCAATGCAATGTTGTGCTCTAATGGAATTCCATTAACAAGTTCGTTACCTTCAGAAATCCCAAGCTTATAACGACTTTGCAATAACATTTGCAAATCATTTGAATTTACATTAATTCCATTCTCATAGGTAAACAGTCTGCATCCAAGCATACTGAGTCGAGGATCGACAAAAGCGTTGATGTTATCGGTTGTGATCTCTTTCATTATCAAAACATTCATTCCTTCAACAACTGAGATATTTACTTTAGAGCGAAGTTTATATCTTTTGATGTGAAGAACAAAGTCTTCAACATTGTTTGAATTACAGTCAAACAAATATGCACCATCACCTTGTTTCGTAACGAAAACATCAAATAAGATTCGCCCTTGAGAATTTAATAACATTGAATAAATAGACTTTGTTCCAATTTTATCTAGTAATTCAAGATCATTTGTTAACAAGCCTTGCAAAAGTTTCTTTGAATCTTTCCCATTAACACTAGCAACAACACGATTCTTACAAGTAATTAGCTGACCTGTGTGTACATTTTTTAGATGAGTGCTTCTTCTAATTAACTTAAAACAGGACCTGCTTGGCATAGAATGGTATAGTGACATTTTAATCAAACTAGAAGAAAAAATAAATAACGAAGTATTGGCCATAAATTCAAGAATTACCTAAAGCTTGTTGTTTACTGTTGAAATGAAAATAAAAATATAAACCACATTTAATAACAATTTAATAACGAATTTGGGGGAATGTTATTTTTTTTGTGTACCCCAGTCGACTATTAAAAAAAGATGTGGACCATCATTTTTCTTTTATAATGGTAAATTTACACAATGAAATATTCCTGTTTAAAAAAGTGTAATTTATCAAATTCCACCTAATATTATATCAATATCAACTGGGCCGGCCAGTCGAAGAAAAAATGCAAAATTGCGCATATTTTCACCTGAGCATTGTTCACAAAAAAAATTGTTGAAATAAACTTGAGCAAATTAATGTGATATTTAGGCCCAAACCCTCTATATGAATTTTCTGCAGGCAATGAAAAACTTTAAAAATGCAATCTTTTGTGATTTACCATAATACAAACACTTTCCACCAGTACGTCCTAAGTGGTCCTTTAAGATAAAAAAATTATTTCTCTTATAAATTGCATAACAATAATAAATCTATGACCCGAATTAGAATAGCAACACTTTAAAACTAATTGATTATGATATTATTCAACTAAATTGAAAATTAAAAAGAGCACCTCAAATGAAACTTCACTTCGTGATTAATGGACACCCGGAACCTATATTAACTTTAACCATAACGATAAGTCTAAGAAGAGCAAAGTCCAAAAACTTATCAATATTCTCAAGTTGAGAAATTACAAAATCTGGTAACGATACTAATATTAATACATTCAAACATAATGTTACGAAATTACAAAACCTGGTAACGATAATAATATTAACACATTCAAACATAATGTTATGAAATTACAAAACCTGGTAACGATATTAATATTAATACATTCAAACATAATGTTACGAAATTACAAAACCTGGTAACGATACTAATATTAATACATTCAAACATAATGTTACGAAATTACAAAACCTGGTAACGATAATAATATTA
>JAUZNK010050143.1:0-16030 GCA_035046665.1 Euphysa ruthae
ATATATTTTTTTTTTTTTATTTTTAAATATTTTTTTCTCATAATGGGGGAGATCACCCTCAGTTCATGGAGTATTTAGAGCTCTCATTTGAGCTTACAGTAAATAAACGCTTAACCCAGAGGACCATAAACTTATTGCACCAAATCTTTTCCAAAAAGAATCAATAAAGCTTTGTTTGGTTTCTGCATCATGTTGCCTGAACAAAGAGATATCGGAACGGTCTACCCAAAGCAGAAGTAAGGTGCGATATCATTGCATCTTTCAAGGAGCAAAATTACTTTTGTGAGCAACTTTGTTGAATCTATGTTGACATTTTGCTTATTGACTGTCGTGGTGTTCTTTAGGTTTCCAAATGTTTTGATCAGATCGTTTCGTTGTTGTGTTGAATCCATTCCCATCTAGTGTTGAATGGATAGTTCTACCAACTTTTTCTGACCAACTTTAAATTAATGTTAATGCTGTTGTCTGCAATCAACCCTGATGAAAGAGATGGAAGTTCAATCCAAGAAGAATCAGACAAATTTGAAGTATCGAGCCATTCCAAAATATTACAAAGATCTGAAAAATCACGCTGGATTCTACTTTTTCCCAACTGTTTTTGTTTTTGCTAGTATTGTGATGGCAATCTTTATGTGTTGCCATAGCATAGTGGATATGCTGATTTTGTCATACCTCTCCCTCTTGTCAGGCTACCTCGACTTTTTGACAACCACATCAATACTTGTTCATTTACCAAGTCAGGCCACAAGCCATCCCTAGATTTGTCTGTTCTACGAATGGAGTGGTGACCCTCAATTGCATTGTTTTGAAGATTTTGCATAAGTTGAAGGTAAAGCCATGCAAATTTTGAATAGTTGATATGACCAGTTACTGCAAAGGTTTGATCATATTTTATACTGATACTGAAATTCTAAATGTACTTACACTTCTAATAAAAGACATCAAGGTGTGGAAACCTCCCAAGTGTACAACAACATACAATGATGGAGATTTCTGCTGCCTTCAGCCACAACGGTTGATCAAACGTTGTTGATGGTGTCACATTCAACTTATTGGATTTCAATCAATTCGATCAAATTCGATCACAAACAATAAATCAGAATTCGATGGAATTGGATTGACAATGGGAAGTAATTTAATAGTCGCATTTGGTAGATTATCATCTCCAGGCAACTTCTGCATACAGCCAGACCAATTTGGTCTTATTCATTTTGTATTGAAACTAATCCAGCAGCATGCCATAAAAAATTGGTGTTTAACAAGTCTGGGAGAACGTAGGGGGTTAAAAGCTCTCTAGAAGGCGTGAATGAGATAGACTCAAATTTTCTTAAGTGAGGAAACTTCTAAGCATCGATTGGAAACTCTGTAACGTTAGTTATTAGTTCTTCTGTGTTCAACAACTTTCGTGGTCGCTGGATCCTTACTATTTCGAGGACGTTATCTCTGCTTGAAACTGTTGAAGCAATTATTCCCATACCAAGGAATGTTCCTAACTTATGTAACGATCCACATTATCTGTGATGAATTATGTGAAGCTATTTTCTGACGATAATGGATAATTTGGTCACCAAGGGATTATGTAGCTAGGCAAGCTTGCTTAAAACGAGTTAAAAATTCACTCTAGGAAACTGAATATCCTAACTGGAATATTTCTTTGTTGAGCCATTTAGAACAATAAGATGATCAAGCTTGACGCCAAGAGCAAACAAAAGTGGTGGTATTTTTAAAGGAGAAATCAACTTGACTATACTTTAACCAATACTTTCCTGTTTCAAGTTGCTTTTGGTGAATCCACTCAGGAAAATGCGGAGACTCTGGTATCTATCGATCTTGAATTTTGTTGCTTGTCCGGTGTGATTCTTTGTTATAACCTTTTTTTCGGATATCGACTCTTATCAAGTTAGCTGCAATTCTGTTAATCATTTATCTCTCTCCTAAAATATCTTCTTTTCGCTTTCTTAACTTCTTGTTGATAATGAAGTTTGCCATGCCAAGGAAGTAGGTCTTTGTGTCTCTGCCAGGCTTATCGGAAAATGAGATATTTTTTCAGGTATCTTGAGTTATATGTTTCATCATCTGCAGATCTCTTCTTAACCTACATTTTAAACTCACTTATTATATGAATGGCAGCTTCTGTTTCAAACAATTTGCATGCCTTTAGAAAACTATCCAAAAATTTTCTGCATCTTTGTGTACAAACACTGGAGTTCTTTCGTCTTTTCACATAACCAAGTGGTTATAAATGGAGTTTTCATTTCATTCTTGGATGAAAGCAATGAGACTGAGGAGTCCTTTTTCTTAAACTTTTACGAGTGGAGCAGTTGATTTTTTGCACACAGAACATGGCGTGCTTCTCTATACAAGAATAATGCGCTATTGTGTCTTGAATTCTTAGCTGGTGATATTTGAGTTTGTATCGCTTTCGTATTCAGGAACTAGCTGAAAATGATAATACTCGCAAAATGGCAGTGATGCAATATTTAATTATTTCAAGAGTTCAAAGGAGGGCGTCTTAGAGCGAGTGGGCTGGAGGGCAGGGTAGGAAAATAAGTTAATAAATAAATATATGAAAGTGAAAACAGTCATTCATATTCTCATAATAATCTACAGCAAATAAAAATTTCCCTGGTTTTAGAAAGTGAGAATTAGAAAGAAAAATATAAATTGCAATAATTACAGTCATTTTAAAAATATTGGTATTTGTCAACTCAGTCATTATCATAAATAGAAAAATTAAAACAACATGTCGTGAGTTATAATATTTATTGAGCGACGTTTCGGGAGACAACCTGCTCCTATCATCAGGCTAGTGATAATGATTAACCCTAGAGATTATATAGGTCTCCGTAGGCTCGAAATCGAGTGTTTTCATAATTAAATTAATTTATTCATTACATAATTGATGAGACAAGTTGTGTGGACTGTCGAGGAGGATTAGTTATTTGAGTGTGTTCGCGGACTGACGGTGAATGTTCATAGTGCGGGTTTCCAGATATCAAGCAAAGTGTAAGAAATTCGGTTGATATGGTTTATTACTTTAATAGTAGTGAAATCAGGCAATCTACTCCATATGTGTTACTAGTACTGTAATAATGCTTGTGCAAATTGTTATGATTATACAGACCAGGTAATATGGTGCTAAATGTTTCCTTTTTAGGGACAAATTCTCATTATGTTTCATTAAGGTAAAAATATGAGTTGGGAGGGTTTTTAGGCTGAACAGGTGGCAATTAGAAAATACGGGGTCATACAGTGGGTCCTAGTTGGGGGTGACATGGAATATTCTGAAAAAGTAGCGCCCTTGAAGCTAGTATAACATCATTTTTCAACATTTTTCAGTGGATTTATTATGTTTACTTACTGTTTAATAAGTTTTAGGTTATATTTGATTAAAAGTGATGTCACTTTGTCTGGATATAGTTCTTCTGCCCTTTCAATTTTGTAACTTAAATTCCAACTATGACCACAGGAAATTCCGCATACCGCTGCTTTTCCAAATGCATGAGACATAATTACTTATTTCTTTTTAGACCCTTAAAGATTTTGCACATAGTTTTCTAATGCTTCAAAGGTTGTTTCTTGGAGTTTTCAGCTAGATTTCAAATGCTTCTTGGTAATCCTGTTTTAAGTTCATTACCTTCCAACCCATTTATTTTCCTTTTTGAAAAAAATTCTGATATGAAATTGTTACCATTGAATGAATGGAAGCCTATCAGTTTCTCTGGACTTCGGCAATGATGTTTTCATATAAGTCAAACCCTTTTCTATGTTTTCCAACTCCGTAATTATAGTAATCTCGGTTGGTTTCTTTGATAACTGGCAAAGCAATAACCAAAATATCCGTATTAGCAGACGACGACCTCAAAGTGATAATACCAGCAGTATTCTGATACAATACATCAAGAGCGTTAAGCGCAGCTTTTGTATCAGCTTTTTCTTGAGAGCTTGGAAGACGTTCCACACTTTCACATGAATACATGGTAACAGCCTGGCAATCGCTATCTCTTTAAACAATAATTTCAATTTTTGTTATTCAATTGCTTCCATGATTAATTTGTTTACATACGCACATGCTCTGAACCTTGACAAAAAAAGCAAATAAAATTTAAATTAATTTTTTGATGATGAACATGAACATCTTTTTTTACTGGACATGTCTCCAATAACTTATCAATTTGTGATTTTTTTAATAACACCAATTTCTATTTCTTTTTAAAGAAGTCATTGTATTGTCAATATAATACTAGGATTGAATGTTATTATATTAGACCAGGTAATATTGATGCTAAGTGTCACCTCTTTAGGGACAAATTCTCTTTATGTTTTACTGAAAGGTAAACATATGTGTTGTTTCTCACCATGAGCTACATTTATGATAATCTAGCTAGATTTTTCCCTCAAATTCTACCTTAAATACACCTCATATTACAATTCTTTAAGAAATCGGTGTATTTTGTCATTTTCGGTTATAGAGGGGTAACTTCAACATCAAATTTCTCAAAACTCATAAAAGTCTAGATGGTGGAGTTTTTTTTTCTGGTTAAATATCGATGTTAGAACACTTTGACACCAAATCCAGCATGACATCAATTAATTACTGGACTTTATTTGCAAACGTCAATATTGCAGAATTTGTGTGTGTGGTGTATGAAGATAAACCTTGTGTTGGAGTAATTGAAGTAATCAATCTTGTTAATAAAGATTTGAAAGTAAAATTTATGCAGCCTTGTTTCCCTACAAGATCATACCACTGGCCATCACAAGAAGATGTATGCAGTTTTACTTCATCATCCTGAGATATTAGCCATTAAGTGTAAGATGTCCGAAAAAAGAGAAAAAATTATAAATTATTTTATATGTAAAAATTAACTATGAAAACTTGCTTTTAAGAGGTTTAAAGTATTTTTTTTTGTATTCTACACCCTGCAAAATAGCCAGTACATAATTTTATAATAATTGACCTAGTAGAACCGAAATTGGTCTGGGACCGACTATCCTTAACTCAGAAACCATACATCATTATAGTGTAGCATGGTAACGTTGTTTTAAAAATCTGAGAAGTTTTTCTGTTGCTGTATTTATAACGAGAGTTTTATAAGTATTTTTGAATGTGCTTTAAACGTTTTTAGTATTGAATTTGTAGTTTGGTAAAGTCTTCTTGTTCATACTTATTTTATGGTTTTTCTAACAGATTTTGTTCCTCGGATCATAGTTTTAGTAATGTACAGTTAATCTTTCCACAAGTTGTGAAGTAAATTCATTGCACAACACTTACATACGTGTATTTCTCTTTTTAACTGTCTACAAAGTTCAAAACAGGAAAAAAATGAAAATCCTCGTGATATTGACATCTCCCTCTGTTATGAAGCTTTAAGACCGAATCATTCAGAAGCAATTCTTGGATTTTACTGGATGTGACCAGACAGGAAACTTTTGTGGGAAAGCTAAATCAAGCTGATGGAACATCCTTATCCATGCTTATTCTGATGTGCTGTATGCTCTCTCTCAATTATTCATGCTTATTCTGATGTGCTGTATGCTCTCTCTAAATTGGGCCTAGGTGAAGACTTGTCTACATTTAGAAACAACTGCAACTCTTGAGCGGTTTATTGTTTCAATGTGTGGTGGCACAATATGCTCGAATAACATCACTACTGTTGCTGATCGATATACGCTAGTGCATGTTTTCAAAGTATTAACCAGAAACTGAAAAATTACCACTTACTTTTGAAGCCCTGAAGTACAAAATTTTCCACACACGTTTTGTTACAATGATACTACGTCGATGTAATCTGAATTCTACCGTTAGCTGTTAGTATATATGGGAAAATGTTGATGGTTCGTTAATTCCTCTTCTAACTGATAACTCACCTGCACCAACGAAGTTAATTGAGCTAAATTTATCTTCATGCAAATCACAGTGCACAACAAATCGATGTACTGATATTTGTTATGATTGCAAAAATAATGACGACGAGGAACAAATGGATGACTTTTTGAAGAAGAAACAGACCTAAATGATAGTGATGATGAGTTTTATCCTTTTTGAATTTAGTTTTTTTTTTTAGTGCAAGTTAGACGAGTTACCTGTCCTTTGTTTGGAATATCTACTGTAATTCTGAAAATTAGAGTAAAAAGAGTCGTTGATTTAACTATGTACTTCTTTTTGTTTTTACGCGTTTATCAAAATAAGTACTTGAATTAGCTGTAATTAGGTAAATAAATTAGGAATTCGTACTATTATAGGGGAAAAATAAATTTAGCGTATATACAGACAGAATTTAGGCCAAAAAAATGGGTTTAAATTTTTTTTTTTTTTTAAATAAAGTACATTTGAAATTTGTGAATTGTGGACCCCTGTTCACAAAAATTTTTAACTAAGATTTTAAAATTGGAAAGGAGACTTTATATACAGATTAATTTAATTTTAAATCACCTTAGTGTTAAAAAAAATACCAATTTTCTATTTTTTTACCCCCTCGTTTTTCAAAAGTTTGACCCAGGATAACTCAAAAACTATAATTTTTTATATATTTTTAAAATTACTTTTCGAGATATTTCAGAATATGTAAAAATGTTTGAAATATTCTAGACTTTGTTTTGCAGCCTGGGGCAATGTTAAGACGTCACTATGGAGCCACACCCACTTTTAAAATAAATGCCACCTGATTTTTCATTCATCTAAGACCATCTAAGATCATACTCCAATCATAAAATTGCTTCTAACAATTCTCTGTACACGAAGGACATAAGCTCCTACACTAATATGTTGATAATGCTGACTTCAATTAAACATAATATAGCTTAAACTTCTTAAAGGTCCAAGCGCGTATTGTAGAATAGAATTTTTCCTTTAATCATAATATAAAACTATAATATAGCTTTTTATGTTATATTTTTAATGGTAGCTACATTATTCTTGGTATTATTTTTTATAATTTGTCATGCAATTAATTAATTATCTTCAGTATCTTATCGTATATTTACAAAAAAAAAATAAAATAAAAATCTGCTTTTCAATTTTCTGCAATTTTATTTGAAAGAAAATTGCTAAACATGAATTTCAACGGTTATCTAAAAGTCAAATTTCAATGTTTTTACCTAAAATCTTTCTTTGGTTTTATATAATATTCTTTCACACATCCTGAATGTAAATTATTTTAATTTTAATATTTCAGAAATGAACGTCCTCTTGCTATTGATGGTTCTTGGTCTTCTTGGAATGACTGGTCACCATGTTACCGGAATGCAGCAGATAAAACTAACTTATATTTACCTTGGATAAACTTTGAGGTTCGGTCACGAAATCGATCATGTACTTCACCAAAACCTTTTTACGGAGGCAAAGAATGCCTGCCTCCTTCACACAGATTCAAACAGTGCAAAACGTGCAATAATCCCTTAGGACTATCCACAAAAAGAATAAACTCTTCTCAAATAACTGCTTCTGATTATTTGAAGTCTAATCCACCAAACCAAGTAGGTCTGTCACAACAAAATGTGGGATGGTGTTCTGAAACAAGGTTGAGTTATTTCTCAAAAACATATATTCAAATCGATTTTCAAAGTTTTACCAATGTTAAAGCAATTGAAATTAAAGGCAACGAAAAAGGACGCATCACTAAATATAAAATCGAGTACAGTTTGGATGGTAAAATTTGGGAATATGTCTATGAAAATGGCTCTGATTATACTATTTTTAAAGGAAATCTGTTACCCGGGAAGGTTTCCAGGAGTAATCTTAGTGTGAAAAAAATTATGAAGCATATTCGTATAGTTCCCGTAGAATCTTTCGGTTTGCCGTGTTTGAAATTTGAAGTTTATGGCTGTGTGTACACATGTGGTGGTCATTACACAGAACCTTTCAGTGATATAGCTGCCCAAAGCATGCAGGATTTTGATCAAAATTGCATATGGAAGATCAATGTTCGAAACACTACGTCGCTAACGTTTGAGTTCCATTTATTCTATTTGCTATGCGAAAACGGTTATTTGGATTTTTTAGACGGTGAAAAAACTTTTGATAACTCTCTGGTTATCCATCGAGTTTGCTTAAATGATCCAGACAAAGAAATACCACCGCTGAAGTTAAATATGAACAACGTATGGATAAACTTCGTATCTAGTTCCTCTTCTTCTGAAGATAGCTTTGCCATACATTATTCATCAGAATGTAAACAAAACGTGACATTAAAGCCAGGCGAACGTTACGAAATTAAATCTCCAAACTTCCCAAATAATTACTTTGAAAATTTAAATTGTGAATGGAGCATTTTGGTTCCTAGTGGTGTTTCAGATATTGAATTAATAACTGAAAAGTTCTCAATTGAAGAAAGTGAAGCTTGTCAAGACGATTTTTTGAAATTAATAACTACTTTTGATGGAATTAGCACTCGATTAGGACAGTTTTGTAACTTTAACAAACCTAAACCGCATTACAGACTATCAGCTGATAGTCTCGAGGTTGTTTTTAAAACAGATATCATAGGTTCAGATACAGGATTCCTTTTCATGGTCATTGCAGGCAAACAAATTATTGAAAAAACTTCTAAAATTGCACCCAACCAAATGACTGAAACAACTTCAAAAAATTTAAGAAATAATTTTGGGCCTACTTCTGCAACGTCCGAAAATGATAACTCATCATACTTAAATATCAAGAGCAAGAAAGTAGAAACAAGTAAAGATAATGAAGATTGGACCATCGTTATAATATCAACTTTTTCAGCGTTTCTTGCTATGTTGTTAATTTTTGTGATGGGTAATAACGTCCGCCAGTACTTATCTAAACGTAGTGAACTAAATGCTCACTGCGCTAAAATTGCAGCACAGAATGAGAAAAAAGAAAAGAAAAAAAAGCAATTAAAGCTGAAAGTTTTAAATGAATCAAGGCAGCTCCTATTATCAAAAACAGTGAGTTCAGCAAGTCCGATGAAAGAATTATCAAGCCCTTTAAAACTATCGAAATGTGAAAGTATACGTGAAAGCGAAGAATGTTTAGATGGGCTTGACGGGAATCCTGTTATTGCATTACAAATAGAAAACTGTATCACTAGAAATGAAACGATAGTTCCTGACGTGAGCTCATCTAAAAACTGTGTAAATAAAAATGAGTATGATGTTACCGCAGTAATGTCTTCTGAACAACCGCTTGGTGAAAATAAAACTGGTGTTTCCAATATCACATCACCAATACAAGTGAATGTAAGAATAAGTAATTTGGATTTGCAAAATGCAAACGAATCATGTGTATAAACAATTTTTTTGCTGCATTTGTTATATTTACATAATAAATACATTTATTTTAATCTCAAATTTAAATTTTACTAGTAGAACAGGTAAATTAAATTTAAATTTGAAGTAAAATGATATATAAGGGCCGGTTGTTAGCAACAAACTAATTTTAATTTTTTTCGATAGCAAATTTTTTTGAGAATAAATCATTTCTGAATTGTTTTAAATAAATTTTAAATAAACTATTTATTACCACCAAAAAAATGTTTTTAAATCACAAACATTTTTTTTTTTTTTTAAATCTGGAAGAATCAAGTTCAGTATTGCTAAAAACTTTCCGTTTATGTTGAGTCTCATTATTTTTATTGGTATCCAGACAATTGCCCCGTGATGATTGCCCCCCGGACAATTGCCTCAATCCATATAAACAATAGAAAAACGATAAAGTGTATATATATATAATTTTTTTATCATATTATCATATCATATTACCATATTTTTCAATATTTACTTTTTCTTGGTTTAAGACAACGAACTGGCGTACAATATATTGTAATAATAAAATTCAACGTTACTTGGTGAAGCCAAAACTTAGATCTTACACTATTAAAATCATAAAATTTTTTGAATTCCTATCTTAGATTCAAAATTTATTCGACTTTTTGAATAATTTTTAATAAAACGTTATAATTTTGAAGATAATTTCATTTTTCTGGGGGGTATTGTATAAAAAAAAATGAAATAAAAAAATATGGGAAATTTTCTGGAGTGCTAATTCTTTATCTTCTGCTTTTTTAGAACTAGCAATCTCTGTAGCATGTGATGCTTAGTGTTAGCTTTGTCGTAAATGCAAAGTTTAGATAGGCCTTTATGGAAAGTAAAAGTAAGCAAGACAATATACAGAACCGATTGAACAAGACAACATGGGTTTTAGCTATCAAATTAGATGAATTTTTTGCAGTGTTTTTAAGTTAATGTATGGTTGAAATATTCTTGATCATAATAAAAAGTTGATTAGTGAAAAAAAGCAGGTTCTAAAAAAGTATTTATATTTAAGAAAAAAGGTTCAGTGTTTTAAAGAGAACCGCCAGATTGTAATGCCCACAAGAACATATAAACGTTCAAAATTCTATATAAATAACACCACCTTTTCATTAACTCCTTTCTCTTCCGTGATAAAATTGACAGTTCTTACTATAGTGTAACAAAAGGCCTCGGCCTCTGGTTGCGATGTTTTCCTGAATTCAATTGCTATGCCTGTTAGAACAATATGTTGTGGAACAAATTCCCTAAGTCAACTTATGTCGGTCGAAATGATTAAAAATGGGTGCGTCATCAGCAATATCTGTTTTAATGATGAGGAATTCTCAACGTTTTAAAAGAATGCGATCTACAACAAGAATGTTATATCGAAAGCTTTTTTTATATAAGAAGAATACGAGCGTAATGCCAATCATGGATTATAGATCCAAAAACTCATCAAAATATCTAAAAAAAGATGAGAAATAAGAGTAGCTACTTATAAGAAATAAAGTACTTAAATAGCTAAAGGTTTTGGACAAAACACTGTTGAAGAAAGGAATTTATGATTTGCGTTTTTTTCGTTGGTCATTTTAAGAATAGATTTTTCTCAAAATCACTTTTTAAAACGCTGCACATCATGGCATCCAAACAGTTTTTTTTTTTAGCAAACGCTGCTTAGCAGTTGTGTTCTGAAATAAGGTTTTTGTATTTTGAAATTTTTTTGTCCGTAAAATCGACTTGCTATGTCGATATATTTGACCTATTTCTTGCTATTTTAGTTTTTCTAGCACAATTTAAGATCTAATAATCGAAGCGTCTCCTCTGACGGGTAGGAGAATGTCCCCTAAGATGCTACAGTGTTGATACTCGAACAATCGGTTATTTTTTTTTTTTTGTATAATAGCTATGAATTGCCAAAAATTCGGATGATATGAAGAAAGGTGACCTTGAAAGGCTCTGTGTCAACCTTCTACACTATTGTTGGTTCTCGGTAACTCGTCATTGCTTCTATGAAATATATCTCCCTTTTAAAGGTGATTTCACTAATTCAATACACAAATCATCAAACCAGTTGCTGAAATCATCCAAACACGAAGTGCAAATTCTTGTTCATAGTATACAGAACTTGCATACCCAAACTTTTCACATGGTCATGTTTGCAGAAAGATAATGAAAACGTCCCTTATGTAATGGAAACATATGTTATCTATTTATAAATTTATGGTTAACATTATCTTTATTTTGAAACATGCGCAAGTACCGCAAAATATCCTCATTTTCTTGGTGAATACTATTCTATCTCGGCATAAAATTGACAAGATAGGTATATATAAAAATTTTTATATAGGCTATGTTTTTGTGATTTCCACTGTTTTGCCATTGTTTTATTTAAATTTAGTTCATTTGTTATTACAGAAAGTTATATTTCACAGAACACTATTTACACAATTAAAAAAAGAAGAAGAAAAAGGTTTGCATGTGCTCAGACTGTGATTACGTTTTCCCCAAAGCCGTAAAATGTTATAGACTATGTTACTGTGTTTACATTCACTCCAACTCGAGGGGCGTTATTTTCTAACTTTGTAATAAGTTTTCTATATGAAATAATTGCGTCATCGTTATGAAATTCTAAACACGGTTTCTTCTGAAAGACAATGTTCAGTTAAAAAAAGTGTTACCGCTATGTCAAATAGAACACTTGGAATCACAGAAAAGGTATCAAAATTTTCAGCGAAATGGATGGCAATAAAAGTAAATGCATCTTTTATCTGTAATCGTTATTTATTATTATTTTTTTTTTCAAAAAAAAACACTTTAATTTAGTTATATTGTTTATAAAGCAACTTTAGTATGAAAATTTGTGATAGCAAAAGTATCTCAATGTGGCCCAAAAAAGTTCAAATTTTCTCTAAAACCGATAATTTTCATCTGAAACTTTGCATGATCATGATTGATAAATATTTTTAGATTCTGCAAGATGCTAACGTTTCTATAAGGTGATTATTTAGCGATAATCCTTGTGTAATAGCATAAAGTCTTGTCACTATAGGACTTATTACTCTAGACGTTTTATACAACGTATGCTTATAAAAAGTTCTTTAAAATCAATCTGGGGTTCAAATTAAAATATATTATTAGTGATGCACATCAAAAAGTTCTTGCAAAATTTAAGCTAATTTTATAAACACGAGACCTAAATTTCCAATGACTGAATCTGATGCATGGGGACCAAGTAAAAGAAAAGAAGCTCCAAATCATGCTTGGAAATTGGCTTCTTCAGGTTCTTTTAAGTAAAAAGTCATCATTAGTTCTTCTTTAAATAATAAAATACACCGAAAATATTTTCCTTTTTTTCGTATTTTACAACAAACCATATCTTGCTGTATGCCAGCCCAAAATTTAGAAATAATTTGTATGTATACAAAAACAGACATTGCTAAAATTTGTTATTTTGAGCTCACCACACAGGACAAATTCTTAACGTGGGTTCAACTGTCGTAATTTCAATAAGAACATAGGGAAAAATTACGGTCAGCAATAAAATTAGCTAAAGAAAGTTTTTATTTGTTAATTATTTTCATGTAAGCTCCGTGGTAATAATAAAAAATTTAAAATAAAGCAATAAGTAAATTTCTATTTAGGTTTTTTTGAATGCATAATTTTATCTTATGCATTTACAATTACCGCTATCGCACTCGTGCACCATACCACAATTTTGAATTTTTTTTATTTTTGATTAGTTCATAAAACGTTAAAATACGATTTTCGATATACAATATACAGTCATTCTGGACCACAGAACGAGACATCAACTTAGTCTCACATAAGGGAGAATTTAATTGAGATATAAAAGCTTATTTTTATTTTATCATCACGTAATAAAGAGAAGGAAAAGGTTGATGAAAAGTGCTTTAATGTTTACCTTTTGGAAGTAGTGAATAATGAAGATGGAGATAGTTTGGACGAATTCAAATTTAGCGATGTTTTATTTCTTTTTAAAGGATTCACTGCAATCAAAAGGGGCGATGATGAAATCTGACAACAACTAGAAGAAATTTCCGACAAAAATTCCAAACGTTTCAAAGATCACCCCGGACCAATCACCACCGGTGACAATAACTCCTGGAGACATTAAACCCTGACGACATAAACCCCTACGACATAAGTCCTAGACGACATTATCCCTTGTCCACCTTTAACCCCCGAAGACATAACTGATATCAGTTATTAACTCAAATTGGTAATCCTTTAAATATCAATTATTTACAACACAAATTGTTAATCCTTTCAGTTTGACATAAATAAATGAGAAGTCCTTCATATTTTTATGATGTCAGCAATGCCCCGTAGTCTAACGGTGCCTGATTTTAAAATTCGCCACAACAGTTGTTATGTTGGCGTTTACACGCATGAACACAGGACTCGGATTTTTTGGTGGATACCCCTGAAGAATCTTAACCAAATTCACCCCGGAAAGGTCATCATCATGCTTTATGAAGCCGATTAATTTCCGTGTATTTGCGTGGTGACAGCCAGCATGGCCGTTGAAGCTGTAATGCCAACCTTCAAACGCGTTGTTGGTTCCTGGGAAATTTTCTTGAACACTATCGAGCACGCCCCACTAATGGTATGGTAATCGTGGACGACGGAAACGACCATCGCGCCATACTCTTAGATAATATTCTTCAATATAGTCCATTACCAACTCCAGATCTTGATCGATATGTTGGGAGAGAATATTGAAATACCCCTGAATGTCGTTCCCCGGATCAAATGCAAGCACTAAGATTTGCCCAACTTGTTCAAATAAAGCAGATTCTTAATGATATCATCCTCGTAACCCATTCGCTTGAACTTTTTTCCATATATTCTGAGATAAGTGAAAAAAACAACCATTTACCATCACTCCGAGGAACACCACTTCTAAAGCATCATTTATCGCCAGTTCGAAATCGATTAGAGCCGTGCGTGGTTGAAGATTGATGTCTTTGATGTTTCGTAGTTCATGGAACATAATAGTGTAAGTTGTTTGACTTTTTTCAAGCAAAAGAGAATATGCACAAGTGATGCATACACTGTCAAAAACGCATGAATCGTAACCGGTTCACCATAGATTAATGGAACACTATCAAAAGTTCCGTCTACAAACCACTCGGAATTGTTTTGTAACACGTTTAGTTTTTCATTTGACGCAAAAACTAAAATTCTATCTTAATCATTATTCGTCGTTGTGTATTCCTGGGGCAATGGAATAGGAACAGTAGCTCTGGCTTGTGGAACTGCAAACGCGTTTTTATTAGCCGCAATTTTCTGTCGTTGAATGTTACGACTGATCTATTTGAAGACAGGATGTTGAGCGGCAACTGCTGCATAGGCACCAGCCACTGCTCAAATAATAACGGCTTGCGTTCCGTCAAATGTTGCTTCTGCACGTCGTTTCAACGCTGCTGAGACTTGGATGACGACGTTGCGCGCAGGATCCGTTGCATGATGATGATTCATCGTAAGTACGGTTTAATCTTCTTTCACTTCAATCTTTTCTTTACATCCGTCGTGGTTCCGACGCCTCTAACACTCGAATGATTCCCATCCATTCGCCAAGTTCTGTTTCTCCACGTACGCGTATGTGTCTGCTACTATTTTGTTTCGGTTTTGCATTGATTCTGTGATTTTCATATTTGATGTAGAATGATATAAAATGACTTGTAACACATCGTCACAGGTTTTATACGCGACAAAGTCTATCTAAAACGCAATTATTAATAACTGTTAATTTAAAAATGCCTTCCAACTTGTAACAGATCGTCATAAATTTAATTATGTGACAAAGTATAATGTTCGATGGCGAAATATGATCATCGTTATTGTCATCCAGGGGTGAATGTTGTCTGGGGTCTATGCCGTCAGGGGATTTATGTTGCTAGGGGTTAATGTGTCCAAAGTTTATTGTAACCAGGGGTTAATGTCTGTAGGGGTTAAAGTTGCCAAGGGTTATTGTCTCCGGGGTTGATAGGTCCGGGATGATTGTCTCCCTGGTGAATTTCCAAGGGGTGAATGTCGCCATTCACAGTAATAAAGGGAATAAAGCGCTATAAGGATATATTAGCGTGTCTGAAATAAGTTATAAGGGAAATATCAGCATATTGGTAATAAGCCTATTAAAAATAATAAGCGCAATGTGGAGTTATAAGGGAAATATGAGAATATGGGTAATAAATTATTAAGCTTGCTACTCGTAAGAGTAATAGGAAACATAAGACATTTATATGGCATAACAATAATAAGCGAAATAAGGGTAATAATATTGATAAAGTGTTATAGCGCATATATCAGCATATCGCATATAAGAGTAATAAGAATAATACGCTTAATAAGGCGTTATGAGGGATTTATGAGCAAATAGTTAATAAGATATTAAGCGTAATTAGAATAATAAGTTTTATAAGCCATGTACAGCATATGAGTTATTAGCTAATAAGGATAATAACGTGTTTTAAGGGATATACAAACATGTCGACAAAAAGGTAATAACAGTAATAACAGTAATAAGGCGTTTTAAGGGATATATCGTATCGGAAATAAGCTTAATACGGCGTTATATGTGATATAAATAAGATTAAAAAGCATAATAACGTGTTATAAGCAAATCGGCGACAAGGTAATAAGAGTAATAAGATAAATAAGGAGATATAAGGGATTATATGGGATTTATCTTCATATCGGTAATAAGATAATAAGCGCAAAAAGTGTGTAATAAGGATGATAAGGGATA
>JAUZNK010050154.1:0-16029 GCA_035046665.1 Euphysa ruthae
AAATTTGGTTTCATAAATTTTTTGTGAAAAGTTTTTATTGCTCATTTTGCCAAAAAAAACACACCTTTAATGTGATTAGGCTTTTGATACAATAGATCACAATATTTTGCTTGAAAAACTGAAATCCGTGCGTTTTTCAGAGAATGTAGTTTTCTGGAGCAAGACTTAGCTCTCATGTAGATAATTTAGGGTAAAAGTTGATAAAGAAATTTCTGATGAATTATGGGGTCCCTCAGGCGTCGATATTAGGACCACTTTTGTTTTTGCTATTCGTTAATGACATAAAAAAAGGGGCTGAAAAATGCAAAATAATCATGCTGAAGAAAATATTTTTGGTAATCCCATTTAAAAGGCCAGAGAAAGAATCAACACAATTAGCCGTTTGCAGCTTAAACATTCTAGACAGGACAAACTTCTAGCTTACCAAACTAATTGCAAGCGCAGTAAGAAATTAAACTTTTAACTTTGAGACTTCTTCGTAAAAGCCTACTGTTATTTGTTCCAGTGACTGCTACAGTTTACTTGTTGATGAAGCTATTGATGTAAGTGGTATAGAACAGTTAGTTATATGCATTAGGTTAGTGAAAAAAGATCTGAGCTTGTAGGAAGAGTTCATTTTACTGATGCCTCTTGAAAATGCAAATGCAGCAAGCACCGCTGTTGCATTAAAAAATTTTATTCTAACAATGGGATTTTCCAAGAAAGATGTCAAAGCCCAATGTTATCACGACTGTTCTTCTATGAATGGATCAAGGAATTGGGTTACTACAATTACCAAACGCACAAACCCAAAATGTCTTCTTACACATTGCAACTGTCATGCTTTAGACTTAGTAGTTGGAGAAACTATTAAAAAAAGTTGTTTCACTAAAAGAGATACAAAAGGTAGTGAAATATTCACCAAAACGGCTAGAAGCACTTAAAAGCAAACAACAAAAATTAAAATTTGAAAAATTGAATTTTCCCACTGACAGTGCAACTTCTGAAATGGAGGACTTTTCCAGGCACAGATTGTTCTATCCAACCAGATGGATCGTAAAATTATGGTATGCATCATTTTGATGCTGTTGATACAGTGTTGTTGTCAATAAAAGACTGGTTTGATCAACCTGATTAACAGATTTTTGTAAACCTTGAGAAGACTTTTGAATAGAGCTATGAAAAAAGAAATTGGGAATATCATTACATGATTAAAAGAGCATTATGAAGATGATTTAGACTTTTCTTAACTAAAAATCCAAATGGAAAGTTTATCAAGTTCATTTAAGGATACTGCTTCTGATTTGAACATAACGGACGTTGTTCACCATCTGGCAAACCTAACATACAGTCAGCATGTAATATACTTGCTTGCTTGTTTTTTTGCTTGTTTGTTTGTTTGCTTGTTTGTTTGCTTGCTTACTAACTTATTCACTCACTCACTCACTCACTTACTTATTTACTCACTTACTTAGTTATTTACTCACTTACTTAATTATTTACATAATATATATATTAATTATTTATAATTTATAATATTTATTAAATTAAAACAAAGTGGGCATGCTAATGTAATTATTCAAGTAATATTAAATATAGATATTGTTATAGAACTCATAAGAGGTTAGCATGGCGTATAATTCATGATACCTACGTATATTTCCAGTATCTCGCTAGCAAGTGTAACATTATCATCCTTCTTAAAGATCAGATGATGTGATTTATTGTTGCCAATCTTTTTAAATAAATACATTTTTGAAGATATAATGAACATTAACAGTTCAAATCATTGCAGTTGCAGGATACAAGGTCGATAACTGAGTTTGGTGCAATATCATAATTGAGAGTTGCAGGGATATACACGTCGATCATCTGTTCCCATCCAAACTCAACAGGATATAATGTTGGAATTATAGCCTGATTAAAGTTCAGGTGATAACTGTGACATCCAATTTCTGGAATGGGAAGCTTCAATAAATGTGTGAATGTTTCACCATCTTTCTATCACAAAAAAGTGAAATATCAATTACTTTAGGTTCTGTGACTTCTAAGCGTCCCAGATTAAGGCCAGGTTAAAGATAATGTCTTCAATGGGAAACAAAACTAGCTAACCACGTTATTGATAATAACAATGTATTCATACGAATAAATCTTTCAAAGGGTGAAACCGTGTTATCGAGATGAAACCCATGTTTCATCTCGATAACATTGGTTTTCTGGAAAATACTCCTGACGGGAAAAACACAACCCACGCCGAGAAGAGGTAAAACTACTACACTTCGCTTTAATTGTGCTACTGGACTTAAAAATCGGTATTTTTTCTAAATATATTTTAAATATAAAAAAGAAAAACACACACACACACACAACATTACTTATAAAAAAAACATTCAGCTACTATACCAAACGGTTATAATTTTTAAACTCGTAAACACTTTTCCATCAATGCAGAAAGCACTCTCCAATTCAGAAAGGCTAACACTTTACTGATTTATCTGCTCTTTAGGAAAATATATTTATTAAATAACAGCTTATCGAAAACCTGTTATATATCTGTCGGACTTGATTTTCAGCTTTCCGGCAAACCTTTATTTGAATTCTGTTCTATCTTTAAAAATCAGATAATATAAAACACGTGTGAATCTAAAATTTCTATTTCTCAACAAACTATGTACAAAATATCATGTAGGTTTAACTCCCGTATCACGTGGTGAGTATGTGCATGAATTCACAGCACAACATCTCCCTCGTTGCCCAAGTTGATTGTAGTTTTAGATCTATAAAATTGAAAAAAAATATGTGCAGAATCGAAAGTTTATATCATAAGAAAGCTATACTTCTAATTAGCTTGAAAAGTGTATATACATGTCTATTTATAGTTTTAATACCTTCTCCACTCTTCTAATGGTTTACAATACCGTTTTGGATATGTTTTAAGTTGCTGGTTTGATTCATTGTTTTGAAGTGGAATGGGTTCGTAAGTTGAATTATCTGTTTCGTTATTTGAATTGGGTAAAGTATTTTCGATTATTTCATCTTCCTCTTCCTTCACAGGAAAATTTGGCAGAGCTGTTGATTTTGGGAGTGGTTTAAAATTTCTACTGTTGTGGGTAACTGAATGTTCTGTTTCTGGATTCGAGGCAGTGATCATTGAATGATTTTTGTCAGTAATTATATAAGGACGTGAATTAAATTTACTACTGGTTTTTCGCTGATATGGTTGTTGTACATTAACTTGATAACCTATGTTAAATTGATTTTCACTGATGTTTGGTCTATTGTTTTTATATTCCATAGATTTGAAATGTGATTTGTCAATTCTTTTATTTGCATCTACGAATATATCAGGACTAACTATATTTGACGTATCAGGTATAGTTGTTCGAATTTTTCGTTGAAACATCACATCAGCCGGTGCTGCTCCAGTTACTCTATGTGGGGTTGTTCGATATGCTAGTAAGAAATTGTAACACTCAAGCTTCCAATCCTTCTGTTCGACGTTTGCTGATCGTATAATCTTTGCTAAAGGGCTCATAAATCGTTCGGCCTCGCCATTTGCTTGAGGCCAGTAGGGTGTAACACGTCGGTGACAGATTCCTCGATAAGCTATATATTTTCTCAGTGTGTATGATTTAAATGGCGGGCCATTATCTGAAACTAGTACTGTTGGGAAACCGAATGTTGTAAACGCTTTTTCAAATAGTTCAATAACTGATGATGAATTTATACTTTTAAGAAATCCTATTTCTGGAAATTTTGACTTGCTGTCCATAAATATTAGTATGTAATATCCGTTTGGCAGGGGACCAAGGAAGTCGACGTGTACTGTATGCCAAACTGAAGGTGGTACAGGAGATGGATGTAAAGGTTCGCGTGTATTGTTTGAGGTAACAGATTGACAATTATTCGTGTTTCAATTAAGTCGTCCATTCCGATGAAAAATACTTTCGTTCTCATTAATGTTTTAGTTTTTGTAAAGCCCTGATGACCTGAATGTGCAAGCATTACCGCCATTTTATGAAGTGACGCAGGTATAACAATACGGGACCCTTTTAATAACAGTGTGTCGTCAGTCAGTAGCTAATGTAAGTTCTTCTTTGAATTTTCTATATTGTTTTAATTGTGTAATATTTAGGTCATCTAAGAAAGCGTGTTTTTGTGGTTCGTTTAGTGTGAACCATTTCCCATTTTTAGTTAAACTAATAACACATTGAATAAATTTATCATTTTTGGTTTCCGTTTTTATCTGATCGAATGTTATTGCATTGGGTGTTGCTAGTGACGAAACAAAATTAACATAATTTTCATTGCTATTCGATACTCGGTTGCATTTATCATCAGGATGACGACTAGGATAATCGGAAATGTTATCCTCACTTGATATGTAAGACAAATTAAAGTCATATCCTTCAATACTCAAAAGCATATTTTCTATTCGTAGAGGTAAAGTAGACTGTGGATTGTAGAACTTCTATTTCTCTACTAACTATGTACAGAATATCATGCAGGTTTAACTCCCGTATCACGTGTTAAGTATGTGCATGAGTTTTCAACACAACATTTATAGTGATAAATACATATAAATATATATAGCTAGTTTCAGTATATCGTAAAAATAGTAGCTTTGAAAACGAAAAAAAAAAAAAAAAAAAACAAAAATTGGTTTAATGTGTTATTATATTGAAAAGAAGATTGGTGTACCAAGATCAGCAATCCAAAATTAAGTGAAGCATCAATACTTTCTTCTTTAAGATAAAAAAGGTAAATAGGTTTAAAAAATTTTGCTTTATAATCTTTTTTCAAATTAAGAACATGAAACAGAAATTTATAACTGAAAAACTAGCAATATGATCGGTAGCATTATAAAAACATCACGCTTTTGGTCTTTATTATGCGAGTAATTCTTGTTTTTTTTTTTGGTTTTCAGTCCGATGCAAATTCTTTGTTAGTTTTAGATGAAAAAAGTTTTCATGCCTGATAAACATCTCAGTGAAAAAAACAAACATTACTAATCTTCCTCAACTCAAGCATCGCTCATTTCAGTGATGGAGCATATAGAATAAACTATTGGCATATGTAGAAATTATGGCCTGAAGACGGGAACAAGTTGTCTCTCGAAATTTTGTCAAATATAGATATTTTTATCTCAAAAAATGATTTTTTTTTTTTTTTTTACTTTATTTAATAATTTTGATATTGTTGAATACTTGGCTCTTGTTTGCAGGTTTTTAAAACTTTATTGTTGCGCCATTGTATTGTCCATTGTCGATTTTTAAATTTAAGGTCACAACCATTTATTTGAAGTGTGAAAAAAAAAAGAATTATCTTTTAGTTACAAAAAAAAATTCTTTGCAAAAACAAAAGTGAGTATTTTATAAAACTCCATCCGTTTGTATCAGAATGTTTTAGCGTGTTTAAAGGAATCAAATTATTAAATAAGCTTTCTTCAAAAAATATGAAAACAGAAAATATAAAGTATCTCACAAAAAGTTATCACAGTGGAAGAAATTTCTGTTTATCAGATTTTATGGAATGCTTCTGTGTGGGATTGTCTTTTTTTATACTCCAACAGTCCTCAGACACAAGATTTTCCTCCCAATTTCCTTGACACTTATCGTTCATCCTGATCATCGCTTAATGAAACCAAAAATTCCTTACAACATCAACGAAAGTAAAAATCTGCCTTCTTCATTTCAGTCATAGAGCCACTAAAAAAATAACGATCATTGATCGTCTTAAGTATTTGAGCTCATCAAATATTCTGGTCTTGATCTTTTCTTCATTTAAACCTGGGAATAATGGTCGTAAATACGTGAACCATTCTCCTTCTTTGTCTAATGCTTTAAAATATTTTTTCATGAGACCAAGTTTAATATGAAGAAGCAGAAAATTATATTTACACACTTAACTGTGGATCTATGTTTTTATCACCAACATTCAATCGATTTCTATTGGGCCAGTCCCTTTGTATCCAATGCTTGTCTCTTGCACGACTATTCCATAAGCATAGCAAGCATGGAAACTTTGTATGATCCACTTATGCATATCATAGTTTATAAGAGAAATTAATTTTGTGACTGCCTGGTAATTTTTATTTGCATGGACCGAGTGTGCCAAAGGAATGGATGAATAGATGTTTTCATTCTGTCGCAAAACTCATTTATGACTTCTTTTTGTAAAGTAAATGAAAAAACGCCAGTCCACTGGCTTGTATGGTTTCACACCAAAGGCAGAAAAAGTCCACTGACATCAGAACACCACATAGCAGAACCATTAATGTTAAAGAAAGGATGAAATCTTCATGCGAGAAACTCAGCTGATTCTTTTGAAAGATTTAAATCACGGACAAGATCATTCAGTTCATGTCGATTAAAGCATTCAGGCAATTTCAAAGCTGATGAAGCCACGGATAACTCATTTGTGTTCCCAAAAACATCGTCATAAAAACCATCCCCATCATAAATAGATTCCAATTCAGAATCCGAAGATTCTCTTGAAGAGTTTCCTGAAGCATTCATAAGAGCATGAAAGGGGTTCTCTAAAACTTTATCCAGTAAGCACACAAATGTTGGAGCAGTTCATCAGAATGAGGTACTGCCCATTTTGCTAATAGTAGTGTAGGATAATGCACACTATGCTTGTTCTTCGTGTTGAAACAATTGACCCTGAGAAAAGTGGCGATGACGAAAGTAGCAATATTAGGAGTGAAGGTTACAACGTTTTGTGTAGACTGTAGTATGTGCTGTGCATGTAAAAATATTCTGTTACATCAAGAGAGCTATTTTCATTGATTGACAAACGCTTATTGTCGTAGTCAACATAAAACTTTACTTTGAACTTGTTGATTGACATCTTTCTACTAAAAATCTAATTAACGCTTCTTTGTTTTTACCATTTGAAAGAAAGGAGTCCTACTGCTTTATTTCAGAATTGCCATCTCCAGTTGACCGACGTTATAGTTGCGCTTTTTTTAACTGCAGTCATACCTTTTTCCATGTCGTACATTAAGACAAATTTAAATGTCTTTGTCAACGCTCCACTACTGGAAGCAAGTGCCCTGGGTGCAAGACCAAGTGGCTGGTAAAAAACTTTTTTTAAATGGTGAATTAACGAAATCTTCTCGAAATTGCCACTTTGTGCAATTGAACAAGCTTACCATTCGTTTTAACAGTTTTTTTCATTTTTAAAAAGGTACCCAACCTTTGCCGTTTCAAAGCCTGAAGAAAAGCCATCAAGCTTTATTTTAACAAATGGATTTATGAAAGCTGTTATAAAGACATTTTTCAAAGCTATCGTATATAACTTTGGTCACTATAGATTCTTGATGAAGCTAAATCGCGATGAGTAGCGTTGATTCTACTGGAGAGTAACTGGTGCATGTTGCTCTTTGCTTGAGCTCTGTATGCAGCAGTTCGGGTCCATCTTTGAACAGTTTTATGATTTTAAAAAAACTCTAAAAAATTACTTTAGTGTTGGTAAAGGAAATATGCAAGGTCTGTGCACCTAACAAACACCACGCCTTTTCTAAAACCTTTAAATCGTCCTGGACGCTTTTATTACGAACCGTTTTTTAAACAATAGTTTGAACCCTGGAATTTCAAAAATTAGACATACAACCTTACGGGTATGAAATTGAAAATTAAAAAAAAAAAAACACCATATTTAGACAAAACTTTTTATCACTTAATTCAAACAGGATTTTTAAAAGAAAGGCTTCCACAAGTGTTACATCAAGATAAAACTGTCATACTAATTTATTTTTTAAAATCCATTTCGTATATATGATAACATAATCATACCAATTATTTTCTACCGGGACAAAAAAGCGTGGATTACTCCGCGGTATTTCGGACTGTGAAAAGAAGTTTTTGCAAATATTCTTATCATTTTTATTATTATATTTTACCAAAACATTGATTCATTGTCTAACAGTGCTATTATTTTTTACCAAAACATTGATTCATTGTCTAACTGTGCTATTAGCGAAACCAATGTTATTCAACAGAGAAAACGTCGTAGTAATCACAAGAACAGCAATAATAGAAACCTGATTAGAAATCGATCAACATAAGCAGTTTAAAAACGTTTCTTATATAAATACATGTAAACGATACGCTGCACTAAAACCAAGCGGAAAAAAAGTTCCAATATTACTTCCAATTTTTTGGCTTCTTATTTTTCTCCTGCTTCTGATCTTTCTATTACCGCTTCTGCTGTTCCAAATGTCCCTCTGGTGCCTGGAGCTCAAAAATATTCTGAAATGGCCAGGTCTCCTTATCGTGTTACTAATACTCCTGTTAGTAACACCAAGAAACAAGAAATTATATTTTCTGATAGTGTGTCCCTAGAATGAAGTACCGTGATTTCAACAGAAACTCACAAAGATTTCAGTCTTTTTTTATATCGTTTCCTGGTACCAGAAGGAGATACTTCCGAAGCTATATCGAACCAACCCTAACCGAGTTTCAGCATGACATAGCAATCATACATAATAAAACAAATGATCTTTCACCACCGCCAAAGGTCACGCAACTAAATGATGCAGAAATTGCAAGCAATATAATCTATGCTGAATTAATATGTAAAGCAAGAGGTTAGTAAGCGAGTTGTTTCCGGAATAATTCCGTGTCGATCTATAGAAGTAGATGGCGGGAGAAAAAGTGTCAGCTGGTTGCTCGCAGATTTTTGCAAATTACACCTAATAAGAAGGATAGTTACCTGGGGTCTTGGCCGTTTTACGAATAAGTGCACATAGAAAAAACTCTATTTCTATTGAAGCATACACTGTAAAGCAGTTACTTCGTTTAAAATGGAATTTTAAGCAGAATGTATTTTTATTTATTAATATATTAAATACATTTCTGTCCTACACAGTTATGCAGCGCATTTTTGAGGCATTTAAATATTCGTGCCTCTACTTTCGTCTGTTTCAGAAGTTCAAAATAACCAAAACAGCAGGTTTAAAACCAATCCTTTCTTTTCTTCTATATTTCATATTATGGATCATTGAAATCGTATGTAGTAAAGTATTTAAAGAAGATACTGTTAACTATAATAAGGGTTGCTCCTTTGTAGCCAAGACTTTTTAGGATGTTGGAGGAAAAAAATTGGATTAAAATTGTGTAGTTTTTTTTCAAACCTCTATAAAAAGGACACCTCGTAAAAGCGGAAAAATGTTTCAGTCCAATCCACAAATTGTTTGTGCCCTGTTTAGAGAGGCTTTACTCTAATTTATCAAATCGCAACAGATATAATATGAAATTTTAAAAAGACAACAAACTTTACTATCAGGTCTTTAAAAGACTGAAACACAGAAACGCAGTATATAGTTTGGTGTTAAATAGGGTTTTTGTGAATTTTCAATGTTTCAAACCCAGGGAAAGAAAAATTATGAAACAATTTTGCAATAAGCAATTTCGAGACACCAATGTCTGGTTTGCTGCCCACGATAAATGGTGAAATAATTCATTCGCTAATGGTTTATTCAATAACATAGTCCATAATATTTTGAAGCTTTTGAAAATATGTAAAAATGCTTCTGTTGCAGCCTATTTCGGTAGCAATCATGGGAGATAAATGCATACATCAGGAAAGCATCCAGAATCGTGAGCTTTACCTTATCAATAGGTTATTGTCATGGTCTTTCAGCAAAGCTTCATCCCAACTTTACATTAGTTTTCCATCCCTTTATTGGAACCATTGGGTCATTTCTTTGGATGCAAGCTAAATCAGATAGATAACTATCTATTTATATACCCGCCCGTTTTCCTACCTACATTTTACCTTGTTTGCTTGGATAAAACTTTTCACAATTTTACATTTTTGTTAGTTTTAAAATACATAGAAGATAATTATTGTGGAGAAGAAATACTAAACATCGACACAAGGCACATTGATATTTTTCAAATCTTCTAGAAAGTAAGTAGAGCGCCATCCAAAGTACAAAAACTTTTTAAAAGACTTCATCCTGGTTCAAGTTGGAAGTTGACAATAAATTCCACTATGAAGAATTTCGCCTCTATGTGGTTAGAAAGTAGCCTAAACCTTCTTAAATTTTCCAGGGAAGTCCCAAAAACAATTCAAGCTCTATGAATTTTAAATTATACCGAATTTTTAATATTAACATTAATACCGCATCTGTTACCGCATCTGTTACCGTATCTGTTATTGACGATACAAGCAAACAAACAAAGAAAGAACAGGTTCGGGAGGTAGATTTTGCAAAAAGAATACAGGTCAAAAAGCTTCATCATCTTTCTTGGATTTTTATTAAAAAAAATACTAATAGCAATGAAATAAGAAATTTTAATCATTGGGGGTTAAGAATGTACCAAAAGCAACCCATAGATTTAGTATGGTCATGTTGCCTAGTTAATAAAATTATTATTTGTAGAATGGTGTCCACTCTACCAAATACATTCATGCCCCGCCCACATACAAACCACTCCAACATAAAATTTAAATAAATGCTTTAATAACTTCTTCTCTCTTTATGAATAATAAATATATTCAGTAATGAAAAGTATGTGGAAGCGTATCGATTCGGTTTTTGCTAGAACCAGCCAAAGAACAAAGCACTGATTCTAAACATTTATTAGCATATATTATTCTTTATAAACATTATAGTTGTTGAATGAATTTAATTTTTCAAAAATAAAAATTTCAATGTAACATATTGTTATTTAAACATACAAAAGAGACTAACAGAGAGTCATGAAAGCCCAAGTGCATTTAGATAAAGGTTGGTCTCATTTTTGTTGCGTTTAAATGCTAAATATTGTGGTAAAGACAACATTTGCCGCCCTGATCTAACCATAAAATGTACAGAACTATAAAGAAGTAACAGCTAGAATTCGCCGTTAGGTATGCAGAACTCGGGATTCAGCGTTTTCCCCTAATTTTTGAAGTTTTAAGGTTGGAAATGGTTCAAATTTTATTAAAAATTGAAAAAATTTGGTGTTGGGTTTAACAAAATAAAAGTGTTTATTTCCTTATATAATTGATATCCTGCATGTATCTAACTCTTAGAAGTGTATGTATGTTTGTTTGTGAACGTACTCGTGCATAGTTCTATGTATTTATTTATGTATGTATGAGCATGCATACGTGTGTACGTGGAAGTAACAAAGCAAAGAGAGATAGCAAAATGTACGCAAAAAAAAAAAAAGAAAAAAAAAATTAATTCAACATCTGCCGCTGCGTTTAAAAACCGTTTTTCACAAAAAATCACATAAAAGCCCTCAACAAAGAATAGGTCTTGTCAACAAAGAGCTACAGCTGTTGAATATATATGTTGAATTTTGATTGTATCATTGTTAACATCTGTTAAGAACTTGGCAGAATGATCGTATGCCATGTGTTCTGTGTTCCTATCGAGTATGAAATTCACAATCTACAAGCAAGATTCCTTTAATAATTAAGGTTAAATTCTGCCAACTAAATAAGTTCTACCCATGTAATAAATAAGTTCAAACAACGTACTAAATAAATTCTACACATGCATTAAATTTCAAATTTAGCATTTTAATTGTCTTATTTATTATAAAAATATGTTTTTGCAAATGCTGTACTTTTCGGCATAATTGTAATAGAAAAATGTTTTTGTGGAAGCATTTTGACAAGTTTAATTTTTGACTGACTGTTTAAAATTTTTTCCGTACTCTAACTTTAAAATCCGGCAAAAAAAAAAAAAACCCGGTAGTTTCTTGTAGTAAAAAAGTTTTAATAATTCATGGCAGGTCTTAAAAAATAAAAATCGTTTTATTCTTGCGTGTGTTTGTAAACAATTAGTTCCGTATGCGTATTGTCTGCGTCCGTATTCGAATGTGGTCTCCTATAACTTCTCACAACCTTCCAGCTACAAATTGAAGCCTCTTGAAAGCATTATCTAAGTTTAATATTGTTAAATCATTTGTAATGAACTTTTTAATTCAGGAAATAAAATTAGCTCTTTTGAAATTTAAAGATAATTTATTCGCCTTAAACTGTGTTGAAATTTTGTTCTGCCCATTTTTCATTTTCCTAAGTTAATCATTTAATTTTTGAGAAAAAAAGAAATTTGTGTCATCAGCAAACAGTACTGCTAAAAATTTAGTTGGTGTTGTTTGTCATTTGAACAGATTAAAATAATCAATATAACTAATATTGATCCGTGAGGAACCCCATATATTATATCACAAAATTCTGTAAAACTGCTAATGCCAAAGCAAATCTATTTTTTCCTGTTTACTAGATAAACTTCTATTAATTTATGTGCGATTTTTAAGAGAAATGATATGATTTCCGGTATCTATTATGCATTTGATAAATCTAAAAAGTTTAAAATATAAAAAGTAGTAATGTAATCATGCTAACTACAATAATTTCTTTTAAGGATACAAATTGAAACAATTTCCCTGTTTTTAATAGAGCAGAAAACTTCTCTTTTATTAAAACCAAAACCCGCCATCATCATAATGCCAGAAGATACAGCAACAACTACATGAATCTTATTCTAATAACGGAGCGACAATCGTGCGCGAAATTTGAGATGAAAAAGAAGCTTTTGTTTTTTTTTTTTTTTAGGATCATATATTTACCAACATAAGACATAGCATAAGAACAAATACAATTACTTTCCCTTATAAATACTAAGAAAACATGCATAAAAATTACAAGTTTGAAATTAACTTGGCATTTTTAAAAATTTTTTGGAAAAGATTTTTGTACTTTTTATAATTATTTTGATCAAAAACTTATTATAAAGTTTTTGCTTTTCTCTTTGAGGATTTTTTTATACCAAGGGTTTAGTATTTCTTTGGATTTAAGTTTAACTGCAGATAGAGCGCATGTATCATTAAAAATGATTTGAATTTTCTCGGAGAAAGATGAAAATGTTATTCGAGTTAAAGACATCATTCCACATAGCTTCGTTAAGAGTTTTTGAAAGAGTCCAAGTTTTTTTCATTTATAATTCTCTTGAAAAAAGTTTTAGGAATAGGAATTTTAGGTTTATTAAAAATGTCGGAAAATGGTCAGATATATCTGTTTTAAAAATGCCCGAAAGAAAGCTTTCATTTATCAGCCTGCTAGATAAAATGTTATCGATAGTCGAGTAAGAGCTTTTTGCTATTCGAGTAGGTTTATTATGAATAGAAAATGTTCATCTCAAATAATTCATCAAAAAAAGTTTTAGTACTTTTAAATCTATCATAACTGAGAGCATCGATGTTAAAATCTTCTGCTATAACATTATTTTAGTTATCTTTTGTCGCATTAAAAAATATATTTTTAATAGATTTAATAAAAGTCAGAATCCGGGGGACGATATGCGCAAGATACAACACCATTTTTACCGCTAGATTTGAAAACCTCGATGGTTAAACATTCAATTGTTTCCGATAAAAGACAATGACACTTTTTTATTTCAAAGGAAAAGGAATTTTGAATGTAGATTGCTCCTCTTTTGTGAGAACATGGCTGGGTGACTAGATTATAACCTGGTAGACTAAATAGAGAGTTGCTACACAACGGTGACTGGAAATCTTCTCATCTTTTTGTAAGGGATATTATATTTAATTGAAACGTTTGACGCAAAAAAACAACGGGAAGAAACCAAAGAGATATGATAACCCCAAAGTTTGCTTAAGTAGGAGATGAGATGACAGCCAAACTAAAAAACTCGATACAACTTTTTTGATACTAATCCAATAGATAAACATACTAGCATAATGTTACTTGAGCCTACTTTACATCAGGTGGTAAAAAAAAAAAAATTATTATTTTCCACCATTTCGCTTATGGAAGCATTTTATGACGTCATATATACATATGAGGTCGTTTTTAATAGTACATCAGGTCTTTTATTATTATATAGTGTTATTTAAGTCAAAAAAACTGAAATTGCTGATGACAGTTTTTGCATGTTACATTTGGCATTGACGAAAGTGAGGCAACGCCCCCTACTCTGGTGGTGGGACCTTGTTTTTTATCTTAATATGTTTCCAGATGATTTTTAGGGAAATCCAAAAAAGGAAAAAACGGTAAGCTTTAAGTTGAGCACCGAACCTTTGTAGAGTTAATATATGATAACAACTAGATTTCAAGGCCAGTACACAAGCTAAGCTATTTTAATCTACTTTACTCTAATTTCATTACTGTTGAAGAATTTTTTTACTCCGTAAGTACTGGGAAGTTTTGAAAATTTAATAACAGAACAGAAAGGATATTTGTTCCTGATCTCCTGAAGATTTATCTGTGACGGTAACTTTAGATTTTAGTTATATTATATATGAGATCTAGGAATTGTTTAGTTTAACAAGCGCTTTTTATTAATCCGAAGTGAAAACTCCAAGTAGTCTGCGAATGCCACACCTCTACGTCAAACATTCTTGTTTAAAAATGTTTTGAAAAGGGCTAAAAATTGCTGATTCCTAAAGTTTAACTAAAAATTTTAGCACTATCCCATATCAGTTGTAAAAGACTTCGCCTTCCCGAATTAAAAGTGGTTTCCCAAAGTCGACAAAACAAAAAACTCAAAAGTAAATTTGTGGTGCTCGTGAATATTTTAAAGTAATATTTCGTATTAACGGATAATTCAAATTTTATGCTTAAGGGAAGGTGAATAATTTTCTTATAGAAAGAGAGAGATGAGAGATAGTGTGTTTGTAGACCTAGACGCAGACTGGAAGTAAAAGTTATCGAACTGTTTCAAAATGTGATGTCGTTGCTAACAAATCAAACTTAAACCGTATAAAGATTACAAAGTGTTCCTGGATGAACCAATAATCAGACCAAAGATTTTTGAAACCAGGCTATTGTAATATTAACCATTTTATTAGATGTTTTGATTTGAAAACAACCCTATACGGTATACACGAACATGGGGAAGTAAAGAACTGACATTTCTTAGCCTGTTAATTATGTAAATTACTTCTTAAACTGTTATTTATGCAGCAGTGTAATCATAAATGAGTAATCTTACAGAAAAGTATGGAAATATTACTTAACAAGAGGTAAAGAACTATGCATTAAGCCATTTAGGCAAGCAAGGTTAAAGTGCTAATTTTGAGGTTATTTAACCTGCATACTCAAGTTTAGCATAATTAGCAACTAAAATAACTCAGTCTGGTTTTCTGGGAATTGAAATAAAAAGTTTGAAA
The DNA here is from genome assembly GCA_035046665.1 of Euphysa ruthae. NCBI lineage: Eukaryota > Metazoa > Cnidaria > Hydrozoa > Anthoathecata > Corymorphidae > Euphysa > Euphysa ruthae. The sequence goes on from JAUZNK010050154.1 coordinate 15,120, forward strand.
AATTTTGTGCTTGCTGTACAATTCCCGTCCGTCAGAAAACTTTCCTTCTGCATTGCAATATAATTATGTCTTTTTAATGTTTTCTAAACAGCTAGTTATAAGTTATTTTTTTTCGAAACTGAATTTTACGAGTTAGACTTATTATTAATTTATATTTTCCGCTGCAAAAATTTACAGCGCAAATAAAAACGTACATAATTTTTTAATATTGATTTTAAATTTTATAATGATTATAATGATATAATAAACTTTTCAAATTGTTCTTATTTACCAATCTTTATGTTTTCATTCAAAGCAGGGAAACCTCGTAGAAGAATTAGGGTCTTATCATCGAGAACCGATAAACTGCCTGACTTTGCTTTTGAGACTATTGTATGAATTATATTTTGTCTTTACCAATATAAAAAATGGTTTAAAAAAACGATTTAAAATCACGAAAAGAAAGAATATAGGACTTTAATTTCTTCTTAAAAAGAGAAAGATATTTTATTTCAGAGAGATTAGGGTTGATAAGAACAAATTTATTCCACAGATGAGGGCCACGAAATGCAATGGCAATCTCTTCAACTTTGTATTAATTGTTGGTTCTACTAATCAATGAGGTCTTTGAATATATTTGTTCGGTAGTTTTAATGTATACAATTAAAAAAAAAATTTGGCGATAAGTTGTGTCTTCATTTGAACATCAAAGTAAGAGTTTGAATGATGTTAAGCTCGTTACATTTAGAACGTTCATTTCATTAAACAGAGGTTTTGAGTGAGTGGAGCGGTTTTGATAATTGATCAAAAGAACAGCGTGTTTTTTATGACGATAGAGAGTTTCTAGTTTATATTTAGGGGCCGTTCAATAATTACGTCACGCTAGGGGGTAGGTGGTTCTTCCCGTTTTTCGTGACGCAACGTGACGGTA
>JAUZNK010050165.1:0-16029 GCA_035046665.1 Euphysa ruthae
TAATATATATATAAATATACAAAACAAAAAAAGAGCAGTGTTGACTAAAAATTTTCATACTTAATAGTGTTTTCCTTTACCTCATTTTCAATGAGTTCAACCATTTTTGGGTCAATGTTCTTCATCCAATCACACTCTGCATACTTAGGATCTAGTTCAGAAGATTTATCTTTACTTGATGAAGGGTATGTATGAACTTTCCTAAAAAAAAAAAATTAATATTATGAACTATATGTTCACTCTGTATAAAGTGTATAATTATTTAAACCCATAATAATTATATATTTATTTTAAATATTCATTAAATTGACAAATATTTGACATAATTGTAAGATTATTGACATCTCATGTTAGATTTTTACTTTGATTTGAAATTCAGTCCATTATTTCAAATATTATCTGAAGCCTTTAGCCAAGCAAGCATGCAAACTTCTTATAAATTCTTTGATGATTTATTATTTATTTGGATACTGGCGGTTAGCAATTGGAACTATATATGCTAGCTATAAGACAAGCAAGATTAAAAAAGAAATAAGCAATTAGCTGTATGTTTCAACAAGCATTTCTTTTCATTATTAGCTTTTTTATTTTGTAAAGCAGATCAGGTTTTAGATCAGTTTTTTAGATTTAAAAGTAAAAGAATAGCTCATACACACAACCAGTAAAGCAGTATACTGTGTAAGAGGACCATCTCTGATATCCATGGTCTTTTGAATTTAGCAAAAAACTGAAACTAGATTCCAAGCCCTGTACTCCTGCACTTTGGTTAAAAAGAAATTAATTAAACTAACTGATATGCGCAAAAACTGTCCCTATTTTTTTACTGTAGAATATTTCAGGAGTGTGGATCTTGCTATTCACATTGCTACTTAGAGCTCTCATTTGAGCTTACTGTAAAGTAAATCATTCATTCGTGACGAGGTGGATGTTGAACCCACAGTTCTACGATCCAGAAACCAATGTCTTATCCGCTCGGCCAGAAAACCATAATATTTAGGAGGTGTGCATTCATAGTTATTCGATAACTTTCGTATAACTCTTTCGTATATATATATGTATATATATAGCACTCTGAAGTCTGATACTGGTATCCTATTAGCGATAATGCAAAGCCCACCATTTCCGAACAGTTAGAGCACCCTGGTCCATATATCAAGACTTTGCTCACTCTTATATACAATTATAAATTATACAATTCGCACCACAAGTAATTCGCTCAAGCGAAAAGTTTGTGGTTAAAAGTGAACCTATAATTTATATGGAGTGTGCTCCAAGCTACACTGGTGAGCTGTTGTACAGCGAAACACTTGTCTGTAGATAATCGTTTTTGCAATTTAATGCTTTAGTCAATCCAGCATTCCAAAATAAACATAAATAGCGATGTCAATAGGTATGACAGGTCTTTTCAAAAACAAAAAGTCACAACAAAGCATTGGGTATCAAGTGAAAGAATAAATCATCCAATTTCCAAAAAAGTATCATTTGTCTCAATAGCTGCTACGGTTCAATAGTTATGACTGTAAATTTTCTTGTCAGAATCTCTTAACCTTTTTGAATTGAAAGTGAGGACAAAAGTGAGTGTCAGGGGGTAAATTTAGACATATTGGGTGATAACCCAACCAAAATAATTCTAAATAACGTAAAATTTGTCAGGTAGATGCAAAAAATAATTTCTCACAAAAAACTCGAAATTTTTTTTTTGAATTTTTATCAGGAAGAAAAGGGTTTCTCAAGTGGGTAAATTTTGACATATTGGGTCATAACTCAACCAAAAAAATTCCAGATAACATAAAATTTATTACTATTTGTATTAGCATTGCAGTTTTTCCTCAACACCTTTTTTCCCAAATATTTTCCTCCAAACTTTATTTCCAGTAAAATTTTATTTCCTATTATTTTCTATTACTGCCAAAATAAGATAATGTGGTCCCAATTCCTGATTTTTAAGTATTTAAAAAAATTTTATTATTAAATTGTTATAAATTTTTGTTATTAAAAGATTTTCTTTCAAATTCTACAATTATTAAGCTATTGTACAGTTCTCAAAGATTAACATTACATTACTGCAAAAACCGTTTTTTGGCCCAAAATGCTCAAACAAGGTGATGTGGTCCCAAAGCCCTATTTTCCTTTTTCAATTGGTGTGTAAATACTTTTTCTACAAAATAACCACAAAATAATTGCCAATATCTGCCTAAATGTGATAAAATTCTTGCTGAAATGATAAAAATTATGGTCATTTTTTGGTATTTAGAGTCAATTTTATCTAATTACCCATTATCCCCCAAATTTTTTTTTTTTTTTTTAATGAAGTCAATTATATTCAGGTTCAAAAATATTTGTCTGATTCAAAATTGTATCTTTCATGCTGGGGGCATGGTCACAATTCCAAATATCACCGTGCTTTTCACACCAATCACAGTTAAAAGTGTTTCTTGCAAAGTATTTAATATATCTGATTTAGAAAATAAAAATTATAAATATTATTTTTCCCTTTAGTTAATAATAATAATAACATTAATAATTATCTTTGTATGGTTGTATTATTCCTTGCTCTTTGTACGTATGGTTCCTCCTCTTCTTTAACAGCGTTTTAAATGGACTTTAACATATAATAACTTTGATGCACAAATCAGTTTTTAATTAATGATTTATTTACAAAAATGTTTACCCTCATTGATGAATAATACAACCACTTTAACACTACCAATATCTTAAGAAAAAATTAAAACATATTAAAAAATATATAATTAGATTGAGAAATATTTCAAATTATATTCCTTAAATTTAATTCTTAATTTTGGACCTTTCAGAATCAGTTTTTGATTTTCATCCCAAATCCAAGTGTAAGTTTATGTCGTACAGCCGAAGGCGCATTCTGATGCCAACTTGTAATAACATAAGTTATACTTTTTAGCATTACATCAAAATTAACAAACCTTTTTGCATTTAAAAGTTTATGTTTGCACCAACATTTTCAAGAACTAGTTTTGATTATTAGTGGCTTTATTAGGATTTTATTGACGTTTTTCTTCACAAAAAACGGAATAATACAACCTTCAATGTAACAAGATCTGTAGCTGTTATTACAAACCAATATACCGTGTACGGCAACAAAACTGTACCTCTAGTAAATTTCTATCGAAAATAAATATTTAGTGTATGTGGTATAGAAAGCTTTTACCGAAATTGACTAAAAGTAAAACACAATGAGCAAGTAAACTACTCTCTGTACTGCGATACTTTCTTTTAGATGAAAAGAAGAACAGTGCGTTAGTATATTTTTCACATTAATTAAAGCCCTGCTGTAAAACACAACATAGCATAGAAAGATAGCATAAATATTTCTCACTCTTAGAAATTTTGTAGTTTCACTTTTTAGAATTTTTTTTTTTTTTTTTGAAAAAATATTTATGACGAAGAAAACTTAAGTGTTCTGTAATTCTCGATGGATTGTTCTCTCTTATTACAATTTCTCCTGAACTTCCATATAAGGAAGAGTCTCACATTGCTATTGATAATAATAGAAATACAAATAGCTATACTTTTGTAGTCAACATTATAAGATTTACTAAACAGTTGGAAAAAAGGTGAAAGCAGGATAAGGTATGGTCTGATGATTGAAATATTTTCTGTTATTGATAAGACAGAGTATTCTTGTTCTCATATTAAAAAGGTTGTTGATGTTCTTTGCTTTTCACACTTGCAGCATTGTTACTAATTTAAAAAATGCTACAAGACCATAGCTAGAACTCTGTAACAATACTAATTGTTATAATATAGTATAGTATTTTAAAAATAGTTTATATATGATGTAGGTTGTATGTATTTATATATGCTCTACTTCATGTGACTTACTTTGAAACAATTACATTTTGGCTTTGAAGTAAGAAACAACGCCGAGATAAGCACCCGTGGCTTATATATATATAAGGAGCAGTAACTTTGGCGAGCAAGTCAAAGGATTTTTCAGTCAAAGGCTAAGTCCTTATAGATGTTAGTATGTAGTATTTATTGCCATACACGCTTGCACCATACTATAAAGCTGCATCTTTCATAGATGTTGTTATTTCACGCAAATATGAGATGTTGTTTTTGATATAACTTTGGTTATATGTTTATCGTGCTTGTTTCAAGAGATAATTATCAAATTACTCAAAAGGGTATCAATGATATAATTCTTTCTTTTGGGACTCACAATTTTAAGTATTATGCCAAAATGGTCCTTTATGAATGAAAACTATGAAATCAAAGGCCCCTAAAATTGGGGTACTTTTAAAATATTTGATTTATTCTGGTGCTGCTCCCAATTACGCATCTACTGAAGTATTAAAGTTTTCTGAATGTTTTGTATAAATTGAATTAACAACAAAAGGGTATTATGGACCCAAAATGAAACTAAAATCAAGCAGAGCCATTAAACACAACAAATTTAGGAGGTAATATATGATTAGAGCAGTGACCGTTTGAATTTCTTCTTTTTTTAATAATTTGATAAATTTTTTTCCTATTGAAATATAAGTTCATTATTTATAAAGCCCTGATTATTCCTCTGTTGGATTAACTTTTTTCTGGAATGATGATCTCTGGCTATTAGTTGTATGTTGAATGGTTATTTTTCCTCCATATTTAAAATTGATTTTTAGCTTTTTTTGGAAGTTTATTTGTTAAAATTACGCATTTTTATATATTTTAAGTGCATGCTTTAAATGATTTTTGTGGTATGGTGACTGTAGTTCTGGGCATTTGTTATGGGCCTGTAGTATATATAATAAATAGTACACCCTACTAGTATGATTATTTATTCAACTAAAATTGTAACGTATTAAACATTTATATTATAGTATTGATACAACCAATTAACTTTCGAGATTAAGGCCATTTGTCAACGATTCTAAATATAGCAATGCAGTTATGAAAAAAGTGGATGTATATGGGACTCCTAAGTTATGTTTGTGTGCTCGTTGCACAATTTATGTTGGAAATGTGTTGAGATATAGTTGTGATGATGGAAACAACATGTGGTGGAGGAAAGGTGGAGAAGTAAATAAAATATATGTTTTTTGTTTGATATAACCTAATTTGTCTGACATATGGAGAGAATAAACACTATATATTTAAAATTAATTGCTGAAGATGACTCAAAACAAAGATACTTGTAATATATTGACTTACCGTGTATTGTAAATTAATTTCCACTTCCGATTGTTGAATCACTCCCGATTATTTTTAGGCAATAATTTTTATAAAGTAATAATGTTCTTTTAAGTATTTATTTATTTTTATTCTAAGTTAGTAGTTTCATTAGTATATCAGTATATTTTTGGTAATGATTTAAAAGTATCTCGCCTAATAATTGTACTACTAAAGTTACAGTATTGGTTTTGAAAAAATTTTTTTTCTAGTTTGCACACCCATGCAAATTATCAGACTTGGAATGTATAATATATCACAAACATCTCTAAGTGTACTATCTGTGAGGTAGCGTTTAAAGGTTATTTTTACAAAATCACATACAAAAAATAAATCCAATTTTCCAATTTTTTAGGAAATTTAAATTCTGTTGAAAAGAAGTTAATTAATTTTTTCTTTTTATATTGCTATAGTAATAGTGTTTGTTTGTTATTTGTGTGAAAGCCATTAGTTTTGTTAATCATAGTAAAAATTGTTGAATATATATGATCAATCCAAAAGATGTATTAATTCTTGGTGATATTATGATGTAGAATGTCTAGGTTTTAACTTAACTTTCCTAGCAATGAAATCGCTCAATCAGAAGAATCAACTATTCCAAGCTTGTCAACCGCTGATAAGACATTACCTAGGAGGTAAAATGTGAATGCGACTTTACAATTTTTATTTGTGCATCGCAGTCATGCACTTTGTTGTTTTTAATTGTGATTTGTAATTTATTATTCTAATAAATTTTAATTTCTTATTTAGGTGAAATGAAAAATTTTTAGGCAAATTTTAGCGATACATATAGAATTATTCCAAATGAGCCCAAAAGATTTTTTTGAATCTTTTAACAAGCTTGTTCAGTTAAATTTTTCTTTGTCATAGATTTTAACTATTTTTATAAATTTTGGAATACTGGCATGATACTGAGGTGTACTATATTAAAAAAATCAGTAGTTCCCTTAATACCCCTTAATTAAAAACAGTTACTGATATGACAAGCTTTTAGAAAATGTGTATTACACTTACGCACTTTTACTTTTACATTTCCACTTGAAAATTATTGCGTTGACGAAATATGGTATTTGTAGGCCAATTTACGCCATTCCTCTTCGAAATAAGTATTTATTTTTCAATAAGTAGTAAATATTTATTTATCGTTAACAATTTTGTCTATTATTGTGAAGTACACAAAAATACACATTAAGTTTTTCAAATAATCGACTATATTATCTGATGTAGCCTGTTGATGTGGCGATGGCTCGTTAATTTCAAAATCAATGGTGGAGTTATCAATACCCCTTCATTTTCTCTTAAAATCAAGCAAATATTCTATTGAAACATTTTAGATTTCAAAAATTAATATTACAGGTTAAAAATTTTTAACAAATTTTTACCTTGGCTTTACTTTTCTTAATGGCATGTTTCGATTTCTAAATCTTAAAATTTTACGGTGTAGCGTGATGCTGGCTATCGAACAGCTTTAAGAAGGAAACACCACCTCTCTAACAAGAGGACGTTTAATATTATGGTTCAGTTGTTTTAATCTTGTGTCATGAATAATGAATAGAAGACAAAAAAATATTTTGAATAATGGTAGACCCATAAAACTAATATATGCTATAAAACTCCTATTTATAATTTCCTATATATAAAGCAGGGACGATGAAATCTTTCTATCATTTGGGATTTATTTGTTGTTTTATACATTGGTTAAACCCAAAGATAGCTTATCAAGTATTAGCTTATCAAAGTTATAATAGATTATAATATAATATTGCATTTCTATAATACTTATTTAGTTAATAAGAATGTTATTATTTATGTTTTCATTAACAAAATTTTCTTTTCAAGAAAAAATATGGTTTTCTGGAATGATATTCAAGCCATTGAGAAAAGCACATAGTATTGCTGTCGTAGTATCAACACCTGGAATAACGCAATGCAATGCACCACAATAGATTGAAGAAATAATAGTTTGTACGGAGGAAAAATTTCACTAGATACCAATAATCATTAAATGCATTTTCAACACGAAAATTCAAAAAAAACAAAACTTTCAAATGAAAACAACAACAAAAAAACTTACAAAAGCTATGAAGTTTAAAGGTTATTTGCCAAAATCTTATCTCCAAAAACCATAATTTCCAATAATTTTCATTAAAACTTAATTTCAAATTTCGCTCAAAGTGTTAATAATAAAATGCTTTCCTCAAACCTAATTACCAAATATTTCCCCAAAATTTTTCAAAACTTTTCAAAAATTTCCAAGGTATCTTATTTAAAAATTTTCCTCTATACCTAGTTTTCAAATACTCTGCTGTAAAAAATCGTATTCCCAAATATCTTTAAACCTTACTTTCAAACACCTTCTAAATTTCGCATCAACCTTATCACAAAAAATGTCCAAAGAAACCTTACTTTCAAATATTTAACTCAAAATTTTATTTCCAAATAATTTCATCAATTTTCCGTTTTCAATTTTGTACAAAAAAACAACATTTTAAAATATTTTTCTTCATGCCTTTTTGTGAATGTTTCCTCAAAACCATAAAATTTTTTCTTTAAAACCTTTTGACCAAATTTTTCCCCTTAAAACAAAGTTTCATGATTTTTTTACTTCAAACCTAAACTTCAGAATATAGCTCTCAAAACCTTATTTTCCAAATATTTCTCCATTAAGGCCTTCTTTTCTCATATAATATTTTCAAAAAAACCTAATGTTTTCCTTACAAAAAATTTGGTGATCAAAACTTTTCGCATAAAAAGATTATGCTGATAATTGAATAGTTTAATCAAGTAAACTAATCTATCATTCCAGTTTTAAACAAGTTTTTAAACACTTTTTGAGTATTTTAGCAATACGTAAAAAGTGGTCTGATACTAACCAGGCCAAGAAAGGGACTGTTTATGAAGCTGGTGCATTCACCTGATCACTGATAAGTGAATCTTAGCTTTTAACAAAATGTACAGTCTTTTTTTATCGCATTTTTTGATTGAGTTTTTTCACTTAAGATGTTATTTTTTTTTCATTTTCTGTGGTGGAATTATTTTTAACTTTCCCTGTAAATAAATTTTATCCGCAACAAACAAATAAATCAAGCTGAATAGTAATTTCATGAATTTTGGCAAAAAATATGATACTGCGTAATTCAATGCGTCATAAACTTTGAACGATTCATTGTAATGACTTGAAATTTATAGGGGAAAAGGACAAGAGGTCTGAAACCAAGCTGCCAAATTATCAAACAAAAATAATAAAATTTGAAGGAGTTATTTACCGCAGAAAAAAAGTACCAATGAAAAAACTCATTAATTATGCGCATAATTAAAATAAGTAAATATATTTTTTTTAAATTGTATGTTTTAACATCACAGTTAATTGAAAATATGAGTTTCATTCCATTTATACCGAGTGTTTTAAAAAAAAACCACTAGTGAATCACCTTTAGCAGTTAATAACACCTGACTAATATGAATGGCAAACAAATTTGCTTATCAATTTGATTCATAGAACGTAATCAGTAGCTAGAGGTAGCATGCTTGACTTGTATGCCAATCAAAACTTAATCCTAAGAAAGAAGCAATTTAGTCGATCCACGGTAGAAATAACAAGTCATTCTTACATATAGCCTGCAGGTGCTCTTCAGTTTCTACTGAAGAAAAACTAAGAAGATGATCATAATTCTCTTTAATAACTTAAAAGCTTGTATGTATTAAACGCTAGGGTTGTTTTTATGGTTTTTTACAAATTTTAATGGAGGCATAAAGTTTTCCTTTTAATAACATTGAATACAACAAGTTTAAGTTTGCACAAGCATAGCTCTTGAGATTGATGTATTGAGGTTGAATATCAAACTCAATTTTGTACCTAATATAACCATTTTACAGTAATAATACAACTATTATACAGTCACGGAATAATACAACTGTTATGATGAATAAAACAACCAAAACTTCAATGCAACCATTTTACAGAATATTACAACTAAAAACGGAATAAAACAACCAATTCATTGAAGTTACGGAATAATACAACCTCGGTAATAATAATAATAATGATAACCGTGTTAAAAATCCCAATAACGAAAAATAAAGTACCATAAAAAATTGGCGATAGTTCACAAACAGTTTTAAAGAAAACAAAAAGTTTTTAAAATTTCATTGAAAACAAAACAATAGTTATATATTTGCTTTTTGAAATAGCGAAGAAGTTTAAAAAATTGTAATCAATGATACAAGTCAGTACTGATCTCTTGATGAACTACTGAATAAATTTGAACATTTAACCATTCTTTTTGGACAAATAGCTTTTTTAAGTTAACTGAGAAAAAATCAAGCTGAAAGAAAACTACATAAAGCTGTAAATAAAATTCTTTCATCGGTAGTACTTGGCAGACAACCTCTTTCTAATGAATGTCATACCATTCTTAAAAAAGTGTTTGATCCTTAACAACCTTCACATGAAATAAAAACCAAACGCTCTTCCGGAAAATAAACCTTAAAGAATGTGGCCTTACAATTACCAAAAATTACAACATTTTTTTTTGCATAAAAAGTCATTGAGTTACTAAATTTGAAAAAAGAAATATTTCAAAAAATAAGTCACTTTCTTAAACCTTGTACCAAAACATCCAAAGTTTGAAAAAAAATAATTTTACAAGTTTATGGAAATAGTGTTACAAAAGGACATTGGGATTCTACAAAAATGTTGGAGCTTGACTATGGGTCAAAAGAATTAAAAATAAGGTTATGATGTGTTGAAACAAAAGGCTATATAAACTAAAGATCAATTTATCTTGACCTAAATTTAAAATAAAAGCGGTGAACAAGACAAATGGAGAAAAATAAGAAATTTTTAGGACTATGTTGATTTTCCAGGTAGGAAAATGCAGTTTTTAAAATAATTAAAATATTTATTGACAGAAAAACACTTACTTATCATCTGCATCTTGGCTGACAGGTGGTATGAATTTTCTGTTTGCCCCTAGTCTGTAAAAATCAAATAAGTTGAAAAGTCTAAAACAAAGTTTAAAATTTAAAACAAACACTCAATGAATAATTAACCCTCAGACTTTCTTTGAATAAATAAAACTCTCCTACGCCAGACAAACAAGTCTTCCCTCTATCAATGATCAAAAAAAGATATTTCATTCCACTTTGATGCTCTATTGTTTGTCTTAGAGCATTTTGATAACTATCCAATCGTGGTTTATTATCTGCAGAAAAAGTTATAAGCGGCTTAATGGACAGTTTATTACTTCTTAAACATATTACCCAGGATGATTTAATAAATCAGTTTTAACAGATAAGCCACGTGGGTTTAAAAGTGTTTGCTCTCTATTGTACTCTAACTATGAATAAAATTTCAAAAGAAAATGACCAGTTTTTGATCACTTATTGAAAACGTAATTTCTGTTCTAAAAATTGACAATATTCAGGCATAATAGCAAAAAACAATTGAGTTTATAACAGCTGGAAATATAAGTCTAAAAAAATCCTCAACTCTAAATACATAAAAAAGCCCTTCTATCTTCATGCAGAATTAAGAAAAAAAAAACATAATAACAATAAACGATTTTAGAGAAAAATTTCAGTCCTTTTCAGTCATATTTGGGTCCAATACTAAAATAGAAGAGATTTCAACAGGTGGCCATATAGCTCAAAAGAAGCTCTCTATGGTTAACTTCGTGGAAAATTTTAAACATCATTTTTGGTCCAAAAAATGAAAAACCCAGTAATGAAAAGCAAGAGATCTAGACATAAACCAGCATACATGGGTATTTCATAGAACTCTGTTGGCTTAGACAGGAGTCTAATTAAGATTATTGCATGACTAAAGCAACAAAAAAAGTTACCTTGAACCTAATGATTTCTTTGATCTTCCATAGCTTGCATTGTTGCCAATACTTCTTCCACCATTTTTTCTTTGGTTTATCACCTACATAATTGTTTTTCTACAATAACTTCTTACATTTATATTTTATTGCAAAGTTATGGTTACTTTACGTCCATTAAAATAAATTTGTGAGCAGCATGGTTGTTTTATAAGCACTCATAATCTTCCTTTAAAATTAATTAGGCCTAATTTTTGCATTTAAAAAGAAGTCTTAAGGTGCTACTTATGCGTGTGTGTATTAATTACAAATGTGATTGATTTGATATTAAGAAAGTAGTTATTATACATTCCAATGTTATTATTGCTGTTTCATTAATAAAAAATCTTCACCATGGTAATTAATCAATCTTATACAAATTATAGTGCTTTAAATATATATAAAAAAAAATTAATTATAATTTTTATTATATAATAACAATTCCAATTAACATCTATTCCATGACTCACAATTATTTTTAAGAATCTTACACACTGAATATATTTCGTTGTGCCTAAATTATTTCATCATATTATCAATTTTTTTTGCTAAACCAATTTAGCATATTTTTTTATTTTTTGTTGAAAAATCTAACTGGCTCCACTTGCACCACCCTAGATCTGCGCCTGCGTAGTTATAATAAACTAAAGCATTCCAATGATATTATTGCTGTTTCCTTAATGAGAAATCTTCACCACAGTAACTAATTATTCTTCTACAATTTATCAAGTTTTAAATAAAAAAAACTGATTTTTATTTTTTGTTAAATAATAACAATTAAAATTTAGATGTATTCCACAATTCACAACTATTTTTAAGATAAATACTTTGTTTGCCTCATCTTATAAATAAATTTTTAAAGATGGTGATTATTATTTTTTTAAAAAAAAGTCGCTTAGCAAGATGCCGTTTTTTGCATAATTTGTAAATGTCATAAAAATATTTGCAGATATACACAGATTTTATTGCAATACATTTCATGCCAAAGGTATCAAGACATTTTTATCCACATAAACAAATAATTAACAATATAATTTAAACCAATTGGACCTAATATCCTGAAACGAGAATTTTCCAGAAAAATCCAACTCTGTCACATTTTATTATTACAGTCCCCTATCCTCACTCAAAATTTTAGAAAAAACTAAAGAACAATTTCCATAAAATTTAAAAAAAATGTCAATTTTAGGCCACATTTTTTTTTGGTGAAAAAAATTAATACCGCAAACACAGTTACTTTGTCTTGTGGTAGAAATACTTTTGTAAGATTTAAAAAGCGAGTTACCATATTTCCACTATTCTTCGGTTTTATTTTTAAAGGGTTACTATGGTACTAAGATGTACTATGTCATACACCATTCTAAAGATCACACGTTTAAAACATAAAAGTAGAATGAAAGTACACATATTTTTCAGATAATTAAGGCATTAGTTGTAAGGTTATCCGCATGCTCATAATATTCAGCAAAAATATCAACCATCTTATCATAACTTTAAATATCAGTTGGCGATATAAAGATGAAAAAACAGCAATGAACAAACAACGTAAACCCAAACTAAAAAAAATTAAAAAAGTAATTATTTATTTCCTTTTAATTCTTGTTTTTTTCCATCACTTTGTTTGCATGTATATTTTAGTGCTTGTTTAAAACCCATAACAAAATGTACTTAAATGATCAAATGAAAAATAAAAATTTTTAGCGGGAAGTTTATAAACATATCTTTCTAAATAAGATTATTACAAATAGTTATTTTTTTATTTGTTTTTATTGATAAAAATCCCAACTGGGATTATCATAACCAACATTATATTAAATATATAAAAATACAAACTACCATGAATGATGGTCAGCAAATTATACATTAAAAAATAAAAATAAAAAAAGTGATTATATTAAAGTATTGTGGTTTTTACAGGACTGATAGTTGATGAATAACTAATGATTAGGTTACATTGAAGTAAACTTAGTAGCTGCTAAGAAACAAAGTAAATCATAGATAAAATAAATTGTTTATTCATTAGGTAGTAACATCAGTATTCTCAAAAAGGACCTTTAAGAACAATCGTTTCGATATTTTGTTTTTTATTTTATATTTACTTTGAACCTTTTATTTTTCATATAAAATCTACTATTATTTATGTAAAAACTTTTTGTAACTTTGCGATATCAGTTTGAGTTTAATATCGATTGGACAAAACTGAGATAAAGGAATGAAAATCAAAAAATATTAAAGTATTCAATCCTGATGGGTAAAGAAGACAAACTGGTACTTCCGTTTAGTTAAAGCACAATGTGATGTGATTGTTTTGGATTTTTTTTTAAAGACAGGAAGTTTTGTTTCAATATTCTAAAAACATAAAATAAGTACTATTTATATTTATTTGCATTAAAAATTAAAATATGGTGTTTAGATATTTTTGTTGTTTTTTTATTTTAAAAATAAAAATACTATATATTATTTTTTTTCAAGAACAGTAATTATCAATTATTATTAATTATAAACGAGGTCGGTCAAAATTATAAAAAATTTTCAACCGGCTGGTGGATCGGAAAAATAAATTATTTATGATGGCCTTATCAGGCCTTGTCATGAATGGGGTACGACCGTACCCACACACCCCTGCATACCCCATGATAAATTAATGCGTATGGGACCACATAAGCCTGGTATATCTAAATCATCACACATCACAAAAAAAAAAAAAAATTTACACTAATTTGTATATATATTTACAGTTTTATGATGAAAACACATGTTGTAGTTGCTGTTGCGTGGTTTACTGCATTATACGCAACAAACATCATTACTACAAAATAAATAAACAATTTGTTTTTTCTACGATTTCACTTTGTTTCTTAGCAAATAAGTTTTGTTTACTCCAATTTAGCCTAATCGTTAATTATTCATGAAATACCAGACCTTTCAAAACCACAAAAACTTCATTAAAATCACTCTATTTTTATCTAATATCAAACAATGTTCTCTCTATTTTTTGCGTGTTTATTCAAAACGTATATGCATGTATGACCATCTTGCAAATTACCAGATGCATCGAAGCTAATGAAGATTAGAAAACAACTCTATTGCTGGAAAACTGGATTATATTGTGTTGATACATTCGGCTCCAGAAGAGTTCACCACCGTGAATTCCACCAGACAATTCCCATCTGGTTAACTTTATTTTTTGATCCAATCGTGTTTTATTGTTTTTAAACACATAATTCCAAAGATAACTACGCTTTAGGAGAAATGAATTATAGGAGTAAAACTCATCACACTTTTAGAATCAGATCATTTAAGTGATCTCTATGATATAAAAAATATATGAACCTATTTAGCAACACTGATGCTTTGTGAAAAAAATAATGCAAAAACATAAACATTTAATCGAGTTACCAATTTTTAGTAACAAAAACGTTATTTACAATTTCATTATTTTACTAAGTCTTATGAGAGGCCACACGCCTGTAATATGTAATTTGAAATTCTCAAAAATTTTAATTTTATATTTTGCAAAAACACCTTTAAGTTTTTATTGTCGGTAATAAATAAGATTTTATAATCTTATTGTTTTTTGCCGGATTAACCCACATAACCACTAGTATAAAAAGGAAGGGGTAATTAATATGATAAAATAATAGCATTTAACAGTATCAAATAATTATTATAACACCCTAACTGCTTAAGGATAAAATAGTCTGAGTTTAATTTATAATTACGCATATTTAATGCCTATCCAAGGTAATGAGACATATAGATCACAAATATAAAATAATCTGCAGATTAAAAATGATGTATTTACATGAAAAAAAGTATTCACTAAAATTATTAATTCTATGCAAAATGCTTCTAATAATGTGTGTGGATAAAGTGTGAACAAATGAATAAAGTGTTATATCAATAAATTGATAATGAAGTAATTGGAGCAAAAAAAAATTTACAAGCATAAATTTTATTGTTTGCTTATTATCATAAATTTTAAACATCATGGGATTTTATTTGGTGAATTCATATTAATGATGAAGTAAAAAAGTTATGTTATTAATAATAAAAAGACAAGTATCACGTGTATCAATTTATATATATTAAAATATTCTCTGAAAAAGATTAGTAAAAAAAAGAATTTTCAACTGAAGAATTATCAAACTGTTCCAAGAAGACTTGGAAAAAAAGAACTGGGCAAAGAAAATATTTTATCAATTTAAAGAAATAAGATAAACAAACTCACAAAGTAAAAATATATTAATCGCTATTCCAATCAATTTTATATTTTTTGATTCGCTAATATCTAAAAGTGATTTGCTAATAGCAAATTGCTAATTCAAACACTGATAAATGTCACGCTTTGCTAACAACAATCGATAGTTAAGTGTAACTAAACAATCATAACGTTAAACAACAATTAGTTCATTCACTTAGCTACTTGATACATATAAAAAAAAAACAAAAGCATAAAATTTTAGGCGTACACAGGACGCAGGACGTACAACTGTACACCTGTTCTACGTCACTGACATATGGTGATTGGCATACGCCACTTTAAAATAAGGCATAAAGAATCTCGTATGCCAGGTCTAATTTCCACAACAAGGCCTGAAAATTCTATTTATTATATTCTTTTGAAAAAATTACTGTTACTGGATTAACTTTAAGGATTACTCTGTTTGAAACATAATTAATATGATCAAAATAAGACATATAAACATATCGTAACCGTTCTTATCGCTAACAACTATCCAAAAGAATTCATCAACCAAAAACGCAAAAAACTCAATGCTGCTAAACCAGCCATTCAGCCAACAAAAGAAGATCCATAACAATTCGATCATCGACTCCGAACCTCGCCTTGTCTCTCGCAAAATTAAAGAAGCTATCTACTCTGTCAAAGAACCTATTCATATAAATCGAATTTCGTATACTCTTCCCGATATCTGGTTACCCACGATATAAACATTCCTCGTCAGTCAGCAAA